>JAOBRB020386507.1:0-20008 GCA_027575285.2 Zoanthus pulchellus | reverse complement strand
AAGCTACATTGTGGCTAAATTTCAGCTCGTTAGTGCTGCTGTGAGGTAAGATATTACAGTTTTGCAAAAAGTGTCCGGTTATTGGGCAACTAACTGTACATGGAGATTACTTCATGAATGGTTCTGTATAGTGAACGCGTACAGTATTTATATTCACAAGTTGTAAAGATTTTCTCCAATTGCAAGTGAGTGCAGTACCGAGATTATGCATGCACAATGGCAAATACGAATATTTTGTTCTATGTCTGAAATTTAATAAGTCTTTTCATCAGCGATAAATTTACAACTCAATTAATTGTTTGGTAAAGATGATGTTGAAAATATATAAAAATATAACTGTTGAAGCAGCAGAAATTAACTGAGGTGCTTTCTGTATTTTGGAAAATGGCATCAGTGAATGGTAAACACACAGTTGAGACGAGCGTTTTAAAACTTTACATAAAAAGACAACAGAAAAATACTGCCAATTAAAACCAATATAAGTCAGTCTAGTCGGAATCTGAGTCAAGATTTCTACTTTTTTCGCCTTTAAGATAAGTCGTGTTTCGCCACCATCTTCTGCCTTCGTCAGTGTTTTAATGAACTGGATAACGATATTGCATATGTAGGAAAATTAATGGCTACTAAGGCAATAGAATTGTTTGTAATACAAAGGTAGCATTTTACAGTGACAGACTGATATTAAAATGTTTTTAAATTTCAACATTAAGCGATGGCTTTCCCAAAGGATATGTAGCGCTTCTTTGATTTTTAAATCATATTAAGTTAAGGCCCCGTTCAATTATTTCGAGACAGTGTTCTCCACAGACCTGAGCGACAGATTTTTGAGCTATTTACGTGTTTGTAAAAGTGTGACATTGATTTTGTGAACAAGAAATGAAGCGGGGGAATGCTAAAATCATTTTCACCAAGGACTTTACCAAGAAGATTGACTCTCTGCCCCAGGTGAAGAAAAATATCTTGGATCACGTTTGATAGTACTTTGAGACCTCTGAGACTGATATTAAATATTTTGGGGTTGTCTGTACATGTGCTCTTTATTATTCTTGAAAATTACCCAGAGTTGTCAGTAGAAATGTGAAGATTGGTGACTAAGGGGATTTGGTGGGAGGTATTTTAGAAAATTCGTAACTACGGCAAACTTTCACATAATAAAACCTTTTAAATATCGCAAAAAGAGAAAAAATTTTCATGAAAAACTTTCAGCTTGGCAGAATAAAAATCTGTGGTTTGGCAGCGTCCGACGTTAGATGCAAAATTTCAGTCTGTTATAAAGGTAAATTAGGCAGTTTTAAGGTTACCTTCAAAAATATCTCGTTTAATACTAATTTGTGTTAGCTAATTAGTTTTATATCTTGATTCGCAACCAAATTTATTTCGATACTCATTGTAGTAAGTTTGTTTTGTTTCATTAGCCGTAGTTATTCCGTCATCCTATACAACAAACACATTTAATAACTACTCCCTTGGGAAAATGTTTTGTTTCTGCCGAATATCACATCAAACCAAGAGGGAAGGAGTAGTCACTGAATGTAACATGTTGCATTTAAAAATACGAATTGTAAATGTTAAAATACTTTACGATTTTATTTCTTTTGCCCAGTAAAGAAAAACTTACTTTCTGTTGTTTTACAGATAAATGGTTGAGCTCTGTAACAATCTTCACCCGACAGCAATTCTGATGAAGGTGAGATCGCTGCACATTTTATGACATTTTCTGATGCTGTCAGGAAGTCGCTTGTCAAAATGTTACTTTCCACACGTTTTCCGTTCACCCAGCTCCAACTCAGTTGTCTCTGTGCTCTGCATGTTTTCAAATTTGAAAGTTAAAGGTGTGACTGTTATCAAAGCTCTTACACAATTGCGCTAGCAATTCTGATATTTGCTTAGAACTGCACTCTTTTTATTAGAATGGGTGTTTTTTTGGCGAAGCTGGATATTCTTATTTAATGGGTGATTTTAGGCAGAAAATATATTTTTTTAGTCTGGGGAATATCGTGGCATGAATATTCCTTTTTTTAAAATGACAGTGGTAACAAAAAACTTCAGGGAAATTAGATCTGTATATGGCTTTGCAATTTGGGATGAGAGTGCAATTGTGATGCATGTAATCAGTTATGTATTTTTCATTCAAATACGCAAAAATATATTCTTAACAAAATCTGGGCCTCAGCATTATTTGTAAAATATTCTTAAATTTTTGGCTAACTCAGCCTCGATATTCTTATAAAGTCTCAAAAGAATGTAATAATAATGTCACCAATATGAAATGGACACAACACACTGGCGTGATCTAACACCCTCTAGCTACAGCAAATATTTATTGTTTTTAGATGTAGTTTTGTATGTTTAAGATTTCGCTCCTACGAGCTTGTCATTAAGACGCTTTGCTCTTAAATTGAATACGTAAATTATTGGCTGCTCTCAATTCATAGTTTCAAATTTAGTTTTGTATGTTTAAAGTTTTGCTCGTGCACATATGTCATGAGAGACTAGGCAACTTAACTTCAGAAGGCACGGGCCGCACCTGTCTGCGCATTGGTCTTTCGTTTTAAATTAAATGCGCGGTTAAATCAAGAACAATAATTGCAGGGTATTATGTAGTTACTCCGCGGACAGCGCTTTTATAAGAGAAAATTGAGTTGAGTAGCGGTTAATTTTGAATGATCACGCTACTGTTTTCTATTATGATTGATTGGTTTCGAATCATTACTAGATTTTCTTTGGTTGGATTGCTTTTTAGCTTGTTTATTTGTGCTGGTTGAATTTGAGCGAAAGATTGTTGAGATTTTTACTGGAGCTAGTGATATAAACAGCTCATAATACCAAATCAATTATTATAACAAACTGGCATATCAGTCAAAATCAACTGCTACTCAACTCAAGTTTCCCTTATGAAAACGCATTTTCTAAAAAGACACCCGCACAAGCGAAACTAAAAATACAAAACTATAACTTATATTTAAACAGCAGTGAATTGAGAGCAGCACACAATTTACATAATTCAAATTATGAGCAAAGTTTTGTAGCGTATCACCTTTATTGCAACAAAAAATTACCTATAGGAATTAAAATATTTTTCTGTATTGATAAGGAGTTTGCTGAATGAGATTAAAGGACAAACAATATGCAAATAGAGCTATCTGCAACAAAATTGAACTGTAATTTGCTATGGAAAAAGGGAGGCCCTGTTCAAGAATTGTGCTTACTGCATGAGCGTATAACGTCGTGCATGTGTGAGTAAATAAACACTAATTATTAAACGAGAGTGATGTCGTTAAAGGGAAATCTCAAAACCGAAGTCTGAGATGCTTATGCAAAAAACTAATATCAGGCAGAGATGTTGACAGTAAGGACCGACCGCGTTGAGGCTTGTGTAAGAAAGACAAAGGCCTAATATTTTCATCTACAGACTGAGCAAGCGGGTTAATAAATCGTTTATTATATGACTTTGATACGATTCGTAAATGTTGAAATTTGATTTTAGTTTGTTTTTGTTAAGTTTTGATATTTCTAATAATCAACATCCGGGAAGCTGGTCGGAATACGTGGTATACAGCCCGTGGTCCGAATACGCATTTTGACAAATCGCGTGTCAACCAATGGGAAGGCATCAAATTCAAAGGTGTTATAATGATAACTCGTATAAGCATAAAATCAGTGAAAGAGGAACTATTCTTATTTTCTTCCCAGTCGGTAGCGCCAAATTACAACCCTTTCCGGTTTCACCTTCCCATCACAAGATCGTTATCACAATCTACCCAGAAAGACAGGTATTACCTCAGTCCTATCCAATACCAAGCTATTCTTGGAACCATCCTGCGTAGCCTATCATGTATTTCTTTTAATTGCGAAACGCTATCAATAACTGCCAAGGTAGCATTGCGCTTTATGCACTGAAGTTTGGCTTGGGCCCAGGTCCAAATCTCTTCATTCTTGATGTAAAAGCAGCCACCGTGTAATGAATAGAAACCATTTCTACACGTACCATTTCTCCCTAGAATAACAATGGACCAGTACTGTTACAAGAACAAAACAATAAAAAACCTAATGAACTTTTGTGGCAGCACTAAATTAGAACTGGATTGTTCAATGGCTCGTGAACTCTGTTTTTGTTTATAACAAACAGAAATTTATTCTCTAAGATTAATGTAGGCTGGCTGTACATAATTTTTAGGTTCTTAAGTGCATGTTTGTACTGTAGTACCACAGGCTATACTCATATTTAAGAAATTTGAAACAAGAAATTTGTTGGCTCAAATTTGTTGTCTCAAGTTTTCTTGTTTCAAATAAGAACTTGCTGCCTCATACTAACACGTATGATCTACTATTAACTATAGTTTAAAATAAGTGTATCAACCTCTACATCGTGTTGTTCATTTGTGTTTTGTATCCTTCTTTTTCCCTCATATTGAGGAGATATATTCGAATGTGTTGCAATAGTTAAAACGCACTTGATCACCTCGAGATCAAATCTGACTCCAAATCGCTTTCTCTTTCCTTCAATTCTCTCTAATCCTCTCTCCCCAAAAAGATAAATTTTTATAAAAGCCCAATAAATATTGTTCAATATTAATTTGCTTTGACGGCCGAAAGAAATTTTGTGAACGTTCGATTATTAATTACCTATATGGACTTAGTGTTTCGACTTTCGTCTGTTTTCATGCATAAATATATATAGTAGGTGGCTTGCAGCTATTCTTGTTTACGAATAGAGTCTCTTCAACATAAAAAAGAAACTCCGGCCTCAGAAAAGAACGGCTTTACCAATTTATTTCTTCCCGAACAAACTTGAGTTCTCATCAGTTGTTGTCGCGAGATTAACTTTAATTGAATCAATCAGAGCCGGAAAGTTTTGAATTTGGAAAATTTGAATTTATAGGTTCTGAGTTCGGAAGATTTTGAATTCTGAAAATGTTGAACTCGAAAATTTTGAATTGGGAAATTTTGAATTCAGAAAATGTTGAATTGGAAAATTTTGGACTCGGAAAGGTCTGTCCCATCTATGCTTTCGTACTTTTTAAACATTTTACCAGTTTAATATTTTAACTCAGTTTTATTGGCGTTTCGAAAGAATATACATATAGTTACAAGTGTCAAGTGACTACATTTTTATATTTACAGCATATTGCAATGAAATGAAATGCATTGAAATGAACTTGTTCAAAACTTTCGTATCCCGGCCCAATCTTTATCCGTCTTGGTTTTTGAGTTTAGATTCCGGATAGGTGTTGTATTCATAGCTCATGATTTTAACTTAACTTTTTGCTTAACTATGTTTTATTCATTTTAAGTCTTTTCATAAAACATTTTCAAATATATTCGGAGCCTCAGGCTGAGTTGGGTTTTAAATTGTTCTTAAATAATGGCTAATTTGAGCCACGCTATTATAAGTAGTCCCTTAAAAAGCTTGTACTTGTAATATATTACATAACATTACATTACATTATATTACATTACATTATATTACATTACAATATATTACAATATATTACATTATATTACATTAAATTACATTCTATTACATTACACTACACGACACGACACGACATTATATTACATTATAATACATTGCATTATATTATGTTATATTATATTATCTGAAATCAGAAGTAAAGTTCTTTTAAGAACAAGTTTAATAAAGACCAATAGAGGCTGATATCCCAAAATATAAAGAAAGTTCAGCTTTAGTCAAAAATTACTATAAAAACATGTAATCAAAAAATCTATGAACATTGCATGTGGTAGTGATAGAAACAACGCAGGATCGACTACAATCGATGCTAATTACCCGAAAAATTAAAATTTTAATGTAACTTTCAAGTCATTGTGTACTCATTAAACTTGAAGAGAAGTTTTTCGTTGTAAAGATTCATTCTTTCGACCTTTGTATGTCTCATGTGGGTTTTCCCAGGGCTCAGGCCTTGGCCCACGGCCCAACTCTTTTTTTATCTGTACTAATGCCTTTCAGAATTCTTCAAAATCATTTAAACTTTATTTTTTGCTGATTATGTTAATCTTTTTTATGCAACGAAGAATCCAACTGTATTAGAAACACTAGTAAAAAATAATTGAGATTGAAAGGTCGCTCTCTGCAAATAAGCTTTCGTTAAACATGCATTGATAATTCTAATTATCTAATTTTTCACCCACTACAGTTCACTTATTTTTGTTACAGAACAAAAAACATTAAGACTTGATTCTAAGGATTGGGTCTGTCGGGCTGAGGCATGAAGCGAGTGGACCCGGCCCGAGCTGGCCGAGGAAAAAAGAAGACTTGACATTTTCTGCATACAGAGAACATACTAGCCCTCTTTTTATCAAACACCAAATTATCAAGTTTCATGACCTTGTTTATTATCACAATGCAATTTGTCATGCAATTTTCAGATGGGTAACCTACCAAAGACCTTTGATACATTTTTTTGAATTCAATGTTAACAAAAAACACAAGTACAAACAAGGCTTCCTTCATACTAAAAGATAGGAGTAATTATGGTAAAATTAATATTAGATTTGCTGGTGTTAAAGCATGGAACTAAGTTAATGAACAGATTAAAAAGGCATGCACCCAGCTTATCAAAATTTAAGTATGAATTGAAAAGAAGTATAGTAGAGTCGTACTAATATTTTCTTCAAAAATATTATATTTCTTCCCTTTTTGTTTCATACATTCTTTTCGTTTCTTTTTGTTTAGCCCTATTTGTTATTTCAGCTTGCTGGTACTAAAGAAAAGTTTTGTCCCTCCTTATAGATTTATATTTGTCCCCTAATGTACCTAGCTATAAAAGCATTGTCAATGTCATTGTCATTGCCGTTTTAATGCCAATTGTCGAGGAACCGCCAGTTACATCATCAGGCATTTCGATTTGCTGAAAGAAACTAACACACTCGTGTTTATTAAACATATGTAAATTACCTTATCTTACCCCTTCATGGCGAACAATAAAGTTTTGGTACCGTGCAACGTCAGGAACAAACCAAAAGTTATTGTTTGCCTGTTCGTCAAGACAAAAAATAATTTTATAAAATAAATCAAATTTCTTATCTTGGTGAAAACCGAGGCGAACGTTTGGGAGAATTCGAGAGCAAGTCGTGACAAACCGTAAACGTCGGGCACTGAGAATTTATTGTGATCGAGAATTTTCAAAAATGTACAATGGTCTTATCTACCAATTTGCTATATATGGCGTACTTATCTGGCGAAACACATACCCCTCGGTCCCATGCTTTTATTCGAGAAATCAAAATTTTGCGACACAAGCGGCTTTTATTATGGGCCTTTATCATAATTAGCATAAAAAACCTTAAACAAAAATCGTTTGCCGAACAATTTACTGGTAACAATACTAACAACGCCGCTTAGTTAGTGACCCTTCAATTTATATAGCTATGTAAGAACGCAAAATGGAAATTTGTTATGAACACAGTTTATTAAGGCAAACAATTCTATAAGACAACAAACATGGATATATACTCACGATGCCATCGGGGCAATCTCTGTCAAGAAGACCGCTGTTCCAGTAAATTGCAGGAATTGCACCGAAATAGTATTGCACGGAGATAAGCAGGGCCAAAAAGAACAACAAAGTAATTCCGGTTTTCTTAGTTTTCATTATTGTACACTGACAGCAACATCAGGTTATCATAATTGCAAAGCGATTTCCTCATAGTAATTCACCAAGATGTTAAAAAGTTCAAGTTGAAAGTGCGAAAATTTCATATTTCAAAGAATGAACGCTGTTTTTTTATCGAATTTGTTCAAAACCCTTAAAACATTTTTGTGTTGACTCTCGACATATATATTTAAATGCGGCATGTTCAGGTCGCGACCTTTTGATGGTTTCAACTTTGAGCAATGGGGCTGACAGTTTGAGCTTGCTTTTTAGCTTCAATTTAAAGAAAAAGAACGCATGTAAAACAAATGAGCTCAAGCCTGAACGAAAAACCCTACAAACCCCTTAAACGGATAAAAAAATCTTCCAGAAAAGAAAAACACAAAATCAAGACGGTAATAGCTCAAATAGCACGTGCCCGCAATTTTAGCGGGTCTATTTTATGTTAATTACTAAATGTAGGTATAATAAAATTATTATATTTACCTCGTGATTTTCTGCCTTTTGTTTTATCTTGCGTCCCAAGAAAAAAGAGATGTGTAGTAATAGTATTATTTTCTCAAAATGTTTTTGCAAAACGGGAATGTTTACTTAATCAATTCAAATGTAAAGCAGTTAACTTAGTGACGATCCCAGCTCGGCATTTGAGAAAAGTTTTAAATTTCCGCCAATTTTGAATAGATAATATTATGGTGCATTCCTGCAGTTTGTTGGAACAGCGGTGTTCTGCGCAGAGATTGCACAGATTTTTAAGAAAGAACGGATGTGATGGCCAAGGGAGATTCGTAAGTGTTTCAAATACAAAACATGGACTATAGTTACTGTTTTGTTTGTATACCTTCTGATTTGTTTAAGATAAAAAAGAAATTTTAGAAATCGTTCGAACTTAGTGCTGTAGAAGGTTTGTCTGGTTTGTTTGCTTTCTATATAGATGATATTGGAAAACAAAGTCTGTTTAGATTTGTGCTACTTAATGTACATGTTTGGATTCATAACGATGGTTCGAAATTTTATTTATGCCAATTTTTTTGCTTGTATCAGAAAATGAATGATTCGGTATAAAAATAAAGTCAAGAAAATCTCTTATACCATAATCACTGTTTCAAAAAATCAAGAACCATTTTCCTACCATAAAATTAAATCTATGTAAAACTGTGACAAATGCCGATTTTTAAGAACGGACGGATGTGATGACCAAGGGAGATTCGTAAGTGTTTCAAATACAAAACATGGGCTATAGTTACTGTTTTGTTTGTACTCTCTCATCTTATTTGTTTTGGATAAAAAAAAAAGATTTTAGAAATCGTTTAAACTTGGTGCTGTAAAAGGTTTGTTTCGTTTGTTTGCTTTCGATATAGATGATATTGGAAAACAAAGTTCTGTTTAGATTTGTGCTACTTCATGTTTGGATTCATAATGATGGGTCTAAAGTTTATTTATAAAAAATTTTTATGCTTGTATCACAAAATGAATGATTCGATATAAAAATAAAGTCAAGAAAATCTCTTATATCATAATCACTGTTTCAAAAAATCAAGTTCCCTTTTCCTACCATAAAATTAAATCTCCACAGTTATTTCAAAACTGTGACAAATGTTAGTTTGCAAACGATACGTTTGAGACATTTTATGCTTGAAAGCATTTCATGGAAGAGAAAGAAAGTTAAGCCGTATTTCTTTTGTTTAGCTCTTTTTTTTATGCAACTTTAACTTTATGTTTGAGTTAAACTATAAAAAATATTTCTAACAAAAATTTTGGTTGTAAAAAAGCAAAATGCTAAGAAAATAAAAAAAATAGAACAAAAAATAACTTTTGAAATGTGTACTGTCTAGTCTCTAGTTTGCAGCTTTTAATTTTCAGTTGACGGGATAGTTTGAAAACACGAAGTTTATAAGGATATTGCTATTCAAACTTGAAATCGCGACAAAGACTAAATTATGCATCATTTGGCAGCTTTCCGATACCAAACACGTGTGACACAAACAGCTCAACGCAAAGTATAATAGTCCTTTAAGCTTTTGTACAATTCTTCGTTTTAATGTGACGTCATAGGTCTCAAAAATTTGGATCAAAATTTAAATTTGAATTCTATTAACTGTATTATTTGATATGTTTGAGAAAACAGAGGTTAGAGTTATATTTCAACATCATTTTATGAAAATTTTTTAAAATTTGCTTGTTTCTTCGTCGCTAATTATGTCACACATCGTAGTCACGCTTTTTAAAAACTCATAAAAATCTATATATTTACGACAAACGTACGAGTTTGGATTTATTGAATTGGCAATAATATGAAGCGATTTGACTCAAACAAACGCATTAACTTTTGTGTAATTTCCAAAACGCGACATGAGAGATAGAAATATAATAAATCAAATAAATACTTTATATAACGTTAATTGCGAAAGAAGTGGTTGCCTATTCTTCCTCGCAAGAAGCTAATGTTTAATTGCTCGAAGGCTCAGATCTTGGTGTGAAAGTTGACTTTGCAGAGAGAGGAAACCGGAGTACCCGGAGAAAAACCCTCGAGGTCAGATCGAGATCGACAAATGTCAGCCTACATGTAGAGCCCAGGAATCGGGCAAGCTAGATATATTGACGAAAGTGTAAACCTTAACTCGGCCTACTACACCAACTAACCAATACTTGACTCGTAATGAAGAGCCGAACGATGAGGAGTACGAGGAGAAAACTCCTGGTGAAATGGGTGAGACAGTGAGTATCCAGGTTGACTTGGATCCTATAGCGATTACCAATATTATTGAGAATGACGGAGAAGAAGAAGGCGATATTTTGGCAACCTATATTATCGCCAGACACTTTTGGTTATAAAAGATAAAGGGCCGAAGGTTAGTGACGAAGTCGCTGCTATTGTCATTAATCGTCGCTGGAGCAGGGTAAGCGTGGAACAGTGCAAAACCCTAATTAAACGTCACAAGACGCCAGAAAATGTTAAAATACGCCTACCGAAATGTAAGAATAGCATTTGAGCACATTTACCAAGACGCGCACACGCGATCTACCACTGCTGCGAAATTACAGGCAACACAACAGATACTGTTGGCATCAATCAACTCCCAGCTTGAGGTTACAAATAAACTGTTTAAATCGAAGGCATCAAAAGATTTTTTGACTCCAGCTCTGGATGGCCTTACTCTAGCCTTGACCGCCGATCATGAAATGAACCTATGACGTAGAGATGCCATCAAATCCCAGTTCAAAGCTGTATTTGCTAAGGGTCTGTGCACTTCAACCAACCCGACTGATGAGTTTCGTTTTGGAGGAGATACATCCAAACGAGTAAATTAAAACAAAATCACTGTTACAAAGGAGCAATTTGACAGCCAGGGCATTCAAGTTCCCGTGGACAATACCAGTTTGCACCATACTCACGGAGATACCGTCGTGGTAGTTGAAGCAGGTCTGGTGGTCATATAGCACATCAAAGTATAAGACATTCAGTAATTATCAGCAATCTGATAGTAAGAAGTCCTTTTCTAAGACATCACATTGGTATGTTAATAATTCAGACTTCACTAAATTGTTGATAACCAAGATCCTTATCAAGCGGGTAGAACTAAGCAGTGTTTTTTAGAGTGGCACAAACTTACCTCAGACACTGAAATGTTAGATATAGTAAAACTTTGTCACATTGAATTTAAGGATCCTTGTTTATTTAGCATAAAGGAAAAGAGGTTTTAGTTCTCAAGAAATTAATATTTATAGTGAGGAAGTTGACAAGCTCTTTGAGTTATTACCCCAAAACAGGAGGGGTCATTCAGATCAATCATTAATTTCAAAAATTGTATTCAAGCTGTGCTTTTTTATCGACATTTTAAGATGGATACATTAATTTGGTTATGAGCTTGATTTAAAACATGCTTAGAGCTTGATTTAGAACTTGCTTACTACACAATTTCCAAAGCAGCAGAACAAAGGAAATATTTGAAGCTTCTGTGGTCTCGTCATTTATATGAATTTAACGCACTACTTATGGGCTTGGCTAGCTCACCCACGATTTTTAAAAATATCAAGAAACCCCCTCTAGCCCTTTTAAGGCAACAAGGATGTACTATCTCAGGTAACATCGATGATTTTTTCATTCAGGGACAGGATGAACAGGATTGTGCCTCTATGTAAGAAGAAACTATTCGTCTGTTCATTCGGCTGGGGTTTTATGTCCACCCTGTGAAATCCGCACGTAACCCCTCTCAGTTATTGACTTTTTAGGCTTTGTCTTAATTTCTGTGTCAATGATGTTACATTGATTCAGAAAGAGAAAACCATTAAAATCTCTTTGCACAGAGGCATTGAGTCAGGAGATTTTCCCAATTCATTTTGTTGCCAAGGTCATTGGAAAAATAGTATCAGCCCTGCCAGGAGCTGTCTTTGGGAGGCTTCATTATCGTAACTGAGTGAGGGGTAAAATTAGAGCCTTAGAAGTGAATAATGAGGATTACGATGCAGTCTTTTGAAGCAAAAGAAAACTTGGGTAGTGTTGCAATAATGTCTGAGAGGTTCATCGCAAAATTCAAACTCCTACCCCTGTAAATAGTTTTCAGTGCGATACTAGTGACAGTGGATGGGGTATTGTGTGTACAACAGATGAATCCCTCGAGCTCCATTCCCATGGAGAAACAGCAGGCACTGCACATAAATAAGAGTACATTGAAAGAACACAAGACCTACGCCACGACATTGATTAAATTCTATCGCCTATTAAATCATATAAATCTGTTGGAGCATAGACAATGGCCAGGTAATTAAAAACTGTTCTAGAATGGGCTAGGTGACATTATTCAAGCCCCATTAAACTAGGCATGCTGCTTCAACGGCTGTCTTTAAGGCCGTCATTCCACTGGATGAGATCCTGAAAAAGGTAGGTTGGAGTATAGTGCTAAAACTTTTAGAAGATCTCATTCAAGCATGTAGTAGATGAAACATAATGTTATAGGTTTTCCATAGGAATAGTAGACAAGAAAATGTCTCATTAGTTCGTTTTTTCAACAGCAATTTGCCAGTAAAAATATTTTGATGATTGTCACTGATGTTGTTTTTTGTTCGACACCCAGTTGCCTCCCCTGCTTTGAACTCTTCATATTAGTCTGGAGATAACGGAGGACTGAAATGCCATTCTCTCCCTCCCTATTGTTTGTGACCTTGGTTATTCTTATGTTCTTTATGGTCGTCGACTGAGTTTCTGTTGAAAAATGATTTTGACGCCACCCGGTCCGTTGTTTGTTCTTCATGTCAGTCCTTTAATTACTACTCTTTATAAGATAGAATTCAAGTCAAACTTAAAGTTACAGGTAAGTTTCGTTAAACTCTCTCATTATCCGTGATAAAATTCATTGTAACAGATGATATTGTTGTAAATAAAGAACTAGTTAAATAATTAATTAGATTATTTATTGCTACACAAGCACTTTCAAATTCTCTCTTGGCAAAAACAAAACGATATCAAATAATTTCTGCTACAATGGCACAAAGTGAAATCGAGTCTACATAAGAAATAAAAAGTACGATAATAACTCGAATTCATCTGAAAGAATAAATTTGTCATAAAACTGACAAAAAATCTAGGAGTTTTCTTAAGAGAACGGGATAATTCATTGCTGTTCCAGGATATTTCCAAGGTTGTGAAAATAAATTTCAAAATTTCAAGAGTTTCCAGAAGTACAGGGAAATAATGTTTTTCCTGGACTTTTCCAGGGCTCTTGGAAAACCATTTCGAATTTAAAAACGTTTCCAGGAGTAGTGAGCACCATGTACAATGCATTACTTGACGATTATATATTGGTTAGAATGCCTTGTCAGCACCAACAACAAAAGAACACTAACCTAACTGATCCCTGCATATATATCCATTCTCCCAGTTGCAATCTCGATTGGCCAACCCGCCAAGATAGATTGACAGATAACCACAAGCGCCACGTCGGCTAGGCTTTCCTCGACCCCATAATGCTTTGTTCGGTTCTTTATTGTTCATAAAGTGCCATATCGATTTCGCTTGAAATGAAAGTGTGTTAAAAAAACAGTCATATGAGTATCAAACATAATGAAATATTTCTAAACCAGTTTCATAAACGTTTTGTTTTTAACAGCCACTTCCTTTGCAACTGAAGTTAAATAAAGTATTTAATATTATCTTATCTTTATTATCGTTGTCATTAATATTATTATCATTATTATTGTTTTTCTCATTATATCCTTATTATTATTATTAATAATATTGTCATTAAATTATTGCCTAGTTGGTAAGGTGCCAGTCTGCTGTGCGGGAGGTATCGGGTTCGATTCCGATTTCGATTTTTCGGATCACCACTCAGAGTCGAAAAATAATTGAGGAGAAAGTGTTGTCTTTACTCTAACATCTGCAAATAGTTGGACTTTCGCATCTTCTCGGATAAGGAAGCTAAACCGTAGGTCCAGTCTCTCGATCACTCTGTTGAGGGACAGACCCCACGCACTTGTCGAAAAGAGTAGGGTAGTGATCCCGGTGTTGTGGTCTGTCTGTTCTTCTGAGGGCATTTCTTGATGATATTATATGTGAGCCGCTCTAGCAGACTATCTAAGACACTCAACTGTCAAACCTTGTACTGATCATTGTAAAGCGAGCGCTATATAAATGCTAAAGTTCTTCTTATTATTATTATTGTTCTTCTTCTTATTATAATAATAATTATTATTATTATTCTTATTAAATCAGAAGGGTTAAAGAAGAAAAGAAATAGACAATACATAAACAACTGAATGAGTGGAGAAATTCACAATTTGAAAAAAGCGAGATTCATTAGCTTGTTGGTAAGAAAGAAGCTTCAATTTGGGCTAACTGTAATTCCCAGTAAACACATGGATTTTGATCTGAACAAGAGAGAATTCAATGAAGCCATTTACTTAATACATGCATGAATGGGAAATAACGGGCGCTCCCTCGATCTGTTTGTATATCAGTGTTAATCAAGCACGCCACAATTTTATCATCCAACGTCACACGGAACGAGTTGCCTGACCTCGAAGACGATATACTAAACTTGGTCTGCAATGATTTAGATACAGAACATGTTTTAAAACAATTTTTTGGAAAAAAGCTAAACAATGGCACAAACACATTCTGTGAATTTATGAAAGCGGATTTTGGAACAAACTAAAGTTAACACTTTTTTATATAAAGTGTGTCACCCAAATGTTGAACTATATGCCCGAGGAAATACAAGTCGAGACGAGTGCAAATTAAACTTCCAAGGATTTTAACAAAAATTTCAAATGTTATGGACAATTTCTATGTATTTTTAGTTTCATGTTTATTTTTATATGATGGTACCCAAAGTTATTTATTGAAAAAAAAATGTAAATCCGAGCTTTTTCAATATCAATAACGACCCCTACGCCATTACTAAAACGTTTATTACGTAAATGTTTGAGATACCGTAGCCAACTCACAGAATTGACATTCTTATTTAAAGATTGGGGAAGACTATGCAAAACCTGGAAAAAAGGAAAAGTACCTTCTTTTTTATCTTAAAATCAGCACTGCCCTGCCTTAAAGGTTTAAGATTTGTTAGGAGAAGAACAGATAGCATCTCAAGAATAAATGCCGAATTGACCTTATCATATCTAGATCGAAATTAATCTTCTATACATCATTTATATATTTTTTATCCTCCCTATTTGATATACTTTTTATATACTAAATATAGTATAATTTGTATTGTTTCATTCACTTTTAATTTTTTTTTTTACTTTTGTAATTATGTATTAAATCATTACTATTCATTACTATTATTTATTTTTGTTATTACTTATTCATTCGGTAATTTACTGTAACACAAACAACGTTTAAACATTTTTACATAAAACCAACCTTTTGCACCAACGAACAGCTTCTTATCCCTTGGAAATCTCTGAGCAAGTAAAACGCTGTGGTTTACTCTCTTTAGTTCGCTTGCATCTCTTAAAACTAGCAATTCTGATCTTTCATTTGCATGACAAAACCTTCTTGCTGAGGCCCACGTAAGATTTTCTTCTTTTTGAAGAAGGTAACACGAGTCGTTAGCCCGAATCCACCCAGAAGGGCAACCGCCAAGATGCGCTAAAAGGAATGCAATAGATATTAGAGCAGCTGAAACATTGTGTAATACCTGACAGTTTTATCAACATAAAAAAAATTACAAGTGGAGACGAAGATTTAAGAGTGAGGGAGTAATGGAGGAAGCTAAATTTTTTACGAGCCGGGTGGCCAATGCTGTCGACGCTTAACTTCGTAAGAGATATGGTCGGCACAGTGGGCTTCTGCTGAATATATATCGTAAAACTGAACCTCTACGATTGGCAAATTTGTGGCTATAGCTTTTAGCTAATAATAATTACGGATGGTAAACTAAAACGGAAAAAAGAGGGAACATAGATGAAACCTTAAGCTGTTTCCATTGTTATTTGAGTTAATTGCCATGAACTGGGAGCAATTGTTTGACAATGTAACATATGCTTTTTATAGTTGATTGTAAACATATAAACTTTGTTGTACAAAACAAGCATTTTCACGATGACAAATGAAACAGCTTTACCGTAGGTTTTTAATTGGGCAACTGTTAGATTCTCTGAAAGATTTGATAATTCCTACAGACTTATGCATTAATTACATTTCGTCCATTATGCAGTACATACAATTTTTATGTGGATTTTTTATAGCTCAAAATAAAAACTTATGTCTTGAAACATAAAGTGATAATTGCCAATAAAAACATATCACAATTATGTAAATAACAACTTTTATAAGAGTTTGGAAATCAGTGTAATATTTTTATGTAAACAAACCACCTTAGCATAAGACAAGTTATAAACATGGACCACTAGAATTTTTTTGGTTCTAGATTTACTGCTGGGAACATAAATGCTTTGATTTCATATAATATTTCATTCTAAGTCCAATTAAGAGGGATGATGGTGGGAAGAGGGGAACTAAATCCTTTACTAGCCAAGTGATTCATGGAGCCTGCATTTATCTCCTGAATCTGTAGTGTTAAGTGGATGAGGATTTTAACTCCCACTATATGGAACACTAATCTATCGCAGGTTAACTTCTATTGGACTCTGGTACTCATTTATACCTATCCCGGTAGGATGAAATGCTGGGTCAACTAAGACGTCAAATCTCAGCGGAGATTATGTTCTGAAGGTAAAGAATTTACCAAATGTGCTATAGCTAACCATGCTCCTTAAGGAAGAAGAGCTCGAGAAATGGTTTCGTTTGTAATACTTTTTTTGTCTTAAAGCTTAAGTTAAGTTTCAAAATACTTAACAACCAAGCAAAAACTATTAATAATGTTAGAGCTAAATAGTTTTTAGCTATAATGTATAGATAAGGTCGGGCTAAAGAACACATGTAATAATGTAGTAATCACCTTTTTAGTTCGGTAAATTGTCATTGCTGCTACCGAAGCGATGCAGCAGTCTCCTATTCGGAACAGAGTTTGTTTTACAACTGTCACTATAGCAACAATCTTGTGATGCAGACGATCAGCCGGTTCAAGTCCATGCCCGACCATATCGAGTTGATTTAAGGATGTTACTAGTATTTTGGTACACGTGATACATACAATCAATACTTCAAATGGAGAAAATTAAGCAATTTGAAATTTTTAACTGTTAACGTTACATGACTTGTGAAATCACTAATTCAGTTGAGATATTCAGATAATACAAGATGAAAAAATGGCATTATGCTAAAATTTAAGATTTTGTTTCCAATCAATGATGTGATTGTGCTAAAGCTATGCTCTGATGACCCAATACAAACCTTTTTAAAATTGTCTTGCAACCTAACTAATCTATCTCACTACCAACATGCTTATTTTGAACAAGAGTACGTTTTTAGTTTTAATCGCAACAAATACCATAAGTTCAAAACTTGCCATGACTTCAAACGCTAGCACTCTAGCTATATTAACTATTACAAAATAATGCATATATAGGTGGAGCCTTTCTTTCAGTTTGGCCCTAGCTTTCGCCATGGCTAGTAATTAGCTGAGAAATGTTTTAAGAGAAAATGTTGCAAAACTATATGCCTTAGCAACAATTTTCTTGCAACTTAGATGAATTTAAGATAAAAGAAGCGAGTTTGTTTGCATGGGACTCATTGTTTGCGACGCTTTTGTTGTCCTTGGCAACAAGCTAGGGTTTTAAGCAACGAGGACGAAACGTGAACAACGACGGCTCCAACAAACCACCTTATTGCTTACGCTTGATTTTTTTGTTCGGGTCATTAGAGTTTTTCATTTTTTTCATTTTTGTAAAAAGCTATTCAGTGTTTTTTTCATGAAGCTAAAAACAAATACTGAGAAAGCTTTTATTGTTACTTTTATTTTATTATAGTTTCTACTACTCTAAAAAAGGTCTTTTCAAGTTTTAATTTAAGCGACAACTCCCTCCACATGCTCCGCTGGGTGCATTCCAACGTGCAGTAATTGTATGTTCTATTGTTCTCTGTCGTTGTAGTCGGCGTCACCGTCCTCGGTGCTTAAGCTCGCTAATGAAAGGTTAAGGCGGCAAAGATGAGTACAAATGAAATATACTTTACCATCAAAATGTTCTATTTGCTTTCCTTAAATAAGTTGATGACCATACGTGCAAATGTTTAAAAACAGGAATTAAAAGTTATCACAAATGCAATGAGGTAATACAAATTGCAAAACTCAAATTATAACAAAAGGCAAGAAGGTGATATTACAAATTGCAGCAACCATTATTATGAATTGCGACAGGTATTAATAAAAATTGCGACTGCCGCAATTTCAAAACAAGTTGCGACAGGTAATACAAATTGCAATACTATTATATATTGTGAAGGTACAGTTTACTCGCAGCACTCACTTTCTATTAAAATCAACTACTAAGCATTGAAGACAATTGGTTCCCGATGGTTTTGATTTATACTGTTATCATCATTTAATTAAATAAATACCTGAAACTGTGACGTTGATGAACAGATAGGGAAGATACCGGACTGTAATTCTCAGTTCTTGGTTAACCAAAGTGCCCTCTTTTAAGTTAAATATTTTCCTTATATGACCAATGCCGTGTTTAGAAATCACCAGAACATCTGTTGGCCATATTTTCCCTGGTGTTAGAAGAAGATTCGGACTAATAACAAAGGATGTAATATGGGGGTAGGCAAAATACAGGACATCGCTTGAACTTGATAAAGTTTGACGAGCGCTAAAACTAAACTCCTCGTGCCAGCCATCATGTTGCATGGGACTCGAATAGATGCTAAAATTGCCGTTTTTAGATGCAACGTAGAATCGAGTGTATTCTAAAAAAAGAATAGGACCAAAGCATAAAATTAATTGTTAGTTAAGGAGACAAACTCACATACAATTTCAGCCGTAAGTTAGGAAAATTTGTTTGATTTTCTTCAAAAGAAGTATTTAATTAGTGCTTTAACTTGTTCATGTATTTATACTTTTAATTTTGTCTCCAGAGCAAGAACAAAGTGCGCTCTGAACAAATTGTGTTCGGCAGATTTTCAGGCAACTTTTAGCGTGTGGACTAACGTTTGATCAAATGCCAATTGATACATTTAGTAAGAATCAGAGTAGGAAACAAATCATATGCACTTTGTAAGCATGACTGGGCCCGGTTGTACGAAGCCGGGATAATTTTACCACCGGTTAACTTTCAATCCAGCGGATAAGATTTATTCAGATGCCGATGGCGTGCCTTCTGTTGCACGAAAGTTGAATAGGTGTTATCCTCTGAATAAATTTATCTGCGGATAAGTAAGTAGAATAACTTCTATATATCCAACTAAATAAGATGAAAGTTAAGTCTAGGTGTTCCGAGATGATGTTTCTCATCAAACTTTTGAACTGAAGATGAGGTATTTCCTGTGACACAACGTGTCATTTTTTGTTAGCGCTTTTAAATTTCAAGCTCTAATTTTTATTATACGCGTACGTTTTTTCTCAAAATCAAAACATTTTTTTCGCACAGGAAAAACTGCTAGCTTCCCGGCATTGTCAGAACACTAATGTGTTTTATACTTTATTATTTTTAGATCTAAAAATGGCAAACTTCACGAAAGTCTGATAAAATGATTGTGCATGCATGTTTCTGCCATTTTTCTGCTGAAACCGAAGAATATTTAAATAAATAATTTTACACGTAGAGAATGTGATTAAAAGTCATGACTGATTGTATTTTAATAAGTACTTAAATTCTGATTCAAGTTCGTGAACGTGAACAAACTTGATGAATGAACGTCTTCTATAGACCAGGGGCGGATCCAGGGGAGTGGCCTTGGGGGCCGGTGCCCCCCCCCCCCTTTCAGTTGGACTCGATCTTTTTTAGCAGTCTTAACTGTTGAATTGTTCTTCATTCCAAAGGAAAAC
>JAOBRB020386425.1:0-10322 GCA_027575285.2 Zoanthus pulchellus | reverse complement strand
TTTCTCCTCAATTATTTTAAGACCCTCAGTGGTGGTCCGGCCGGGAATCGAACCCGAGACCTCCCGCACAACAGACTGGCACCTTACCACTGAACTAGGCTAACCAGGCGGCGGTTAAAATCAGAGAAAGAATAGGTCTTTTTCACTCACTCCCCCCCAAAAAACAGAAGACGATAAACATAGCGGCCATGTTGGTGTTTGAGAGACATGAAAAAATCAAAATTCTTTGTTGAGTGTACACCAACATGGCCGCCAGGACGTCATCTGAAGACGGTCAAGACGCAAGTTTAGCTTGTCTCCCTCAACATGTGAAGTGTATATTTTCAAACGCAATTCAAACTTTAGCAAAAACTAATAAACAACTTTAACTTAGCTTTATCAGTAGCCGAACATTTCCATGAACTTCAGACACAGTGAATGCAACAAATGATAAAAATGAAAGTAAGTTTTTGTCACGAAAAATGTGGGAACATGTTTCATAATTAATTCTTCCCAAAAATGGTTAAATACAGATAGCATGCAAGTTAAATAACAAATATTAACATTCCAATTAAAAATGATCTTTTTTTCACTTGGGAACAATAGCTGTAATGGCTCTTTCCTGTGACAGCCTGAGGCATGAGATGGCTGGATTGAGTTCAACTTCAAGTTTGTAAGTTGCCTTTTACTTCGCACGCTTCAATAATATTTTTACGAAAGGTTGGTATTGTTTGTAGAACATAACTTTCATAATTATAAAAACTTTCCTTTAATTAAAAATTTTCAAATCATATTTACTATAAAACGCCTTACTATATATAAAACTTTTAGAAGGTTTTCAAAAACTGGTAGTTTTTTTTTTCAACATGGAAATTCAACTGTATTTTGCTCTTGCACTTGATCCCACTTCGCCCCAAACACACAGAAGGCTTGATGACATCAAAGCTAAGTTTGCTTCCAAAACCGACGGATGTTCAAAGTGATTTTTTTCAGAAATAACTATTTTTGTTACTTATTCATTCTTCGGCATAAATAAACTTTTTTTAACAAAAAACATAGCAAGCTCTTCTTTCGTTTGAACTAATTGAGGTTTTGATTGTAAATATGTTGAGAGCTTTTTAGCCAATCTCGTTGTGTGAAATCCTTGAGATGATTGGAGAACCCTGCCGACCTTCACCTAACGTCCACTGCAAATTTAATCATTATTTTTTTAATTCTCCATCCATAACTAGGACAGAACGAAAGTAACTTTGCAGTCGAGCACCATGCATAGCAAGAACAAAACGTACTTCTTCAATTAAGCGCGGGAAAATTTGTAACTATGCAAAATATATCTGTGTAATGGCAAAATATATTTGTGAACTGCAAGTTTAATGTTGGCCTCTGAAAAACTAACTAATTTGTGAACTGAAACATTTATTTGCACAATGAAAAATTTATGTGGGTATGCACTGCATATATGAGCGACCGTAGAACTGAATTCTAACGACAATAATATCAAAGAAGTCCATGAAGGGAAGTTTGCAGTTTTACTTGTACTTGGGGACGGTACAAAACATGGACTCCCTGATCTGGGCCCCCTTATTGATCCCCACTTTTTCTTTCAGAATTTTAGGTAATTTTGTGTAAGATAAATAAGTCCGCTTATTCGTGCAGCGAAAAAAAAGTGAAAACTGAATGTATTTTATAAAAGTATAGGCAAAATAATTGGGAATCAATTTCCAATAAAAGCGATCCGAGTCAGAACTGATCTGGTCTACTTCGCAGGAATTATTTGGACTTGCCAAGTAATGCTTCCTTCCTCGAGGTGTCCGGATCTTGACCTGCCAATTATTTTCCATATATGATAATAATGACAAACCTTGAAAACCACTAAAATGGCTGCTACTTCGATAAAAAAATTGAGGATTTGTCAGCTTTTATTACAATTTCGTTCTTTGCAATTATATTATAAAAGTTTTCTCTTAGTCTGAACATATAGTTGGAGCATTTGCAGCAAGTTAATTGATTTATTTTGCTGACAATCGCTGCAAGTGAAAGTAACATATAAACATTGTTTTGAAAAGAATCAGAGTAAAACTCAATTCCCACTTAAAGATATTCTTCACAACCTTCTGATATTTTACTTATAAATTAGGAAGCTAATTGCAATTCTCTCGCATGTTAAAAATTCCTTGGCGATGAAGATATTTCACAAAACGCTAAATTCTACCAAACGTTTGGCACAAAAAACTTTCTGAGCAAGCATTTCAACATTTCGTATACAACCACAAAATGTTTTATACCATGCACCGTGTGAAATTTGTCCACTGCAGATTAACGAAATCGAAAATTTATGGTCATTTCTCCTTATTCGATATTTTGAGAAAGATTGCTCTCTAACTGTTCTCTGCCGACGAAAGTACAAGTCAACTGCAAACTTCGCTTCAGTCCGACACTATCGGGGCCTTCTATTGCATAATTGTTTAATAATACAAACTAATCCTGGCACAGGCCCTTACTAAACCTATAGTTTTACGCTCTGAAAATGTAGGCCCCAATTCGAAAATTTTGCCCCGGTTTTTTATTTTTAACATGCTCTTGTCGTTAGGATTCAGGGCATAATTTCTGTATCGGGTCCTACTTATTTATGCATATAGTTTCGAAACTGAATTCATACATGTATCGAGTAACAACAGTAAATTAGAGTCTAGGTAAGGTTTTGTTTGTATGATTAAACAACAGGACGCCCCAATACGGAAATTTTACAGAATTCAGTTTCACAGAATGGAAAAAATTTGGAAATGCTATGAAACACTGTCTCAAGTGTTTGATACACATAATTTAAACCAACCTCAAACCTCTCATTTCTTGTTTCCATAGCAAATTTTGTTCTTCAAGTCACGAAAAGTACTTGCTAACTGCCTATACTGGTTGATATGAATAACGCGGTTCCTGTGACCCATTGCAATGACTTGTAATTCCCTATTGTCCACGAGGTTTCCGACCCCAACAGCTACTGTATAAATATTTTTTTCCTACAACAAATAGATGAAATCAAAGAGAAGACTAGAATGTCAACTTTAATTCACTACGATCAGACACATAGCTACCTGTCAGCCCGGTAAACCCAAGCTTATGATCAGGTACCTTGCTACCTGTCAGCCAGGTAAACCCAAGCTTACGATCAGGTACCTTGCTACCTGTCAGCCAGGTAAACCCAAGCTTACGATCAGGCAGCTTGCTACCTGTCAGCCAGGTAAACTCAAGCTTACGATCAGGTACCTTGCTACCTGTCAGCCAGGTAAACCCAAGCTTACGATTAGGCACCTTGCTACCTGTAAGCCAGGTAAACCCGAACTTACGATCAGGCATGTAGCTACCTGTAAGCCAGGTAAACCCGAGCTTACAATCAGACACATAGCTACCTGTCAGCAGGTAAACCCGAGCTTACGATAAGGCACCTAGCTACCTGTAAGCCATGCAAACCCGAGCTTACGATCAGGCATGTAGCTACCTGTCAGCCAGGTAAACCCGAGCTTACGATAGGGCATGTAGCTACCTGTACTGAAGCCAGGTAAACCCGAGACTACCATCAGGCATGTAGCTACCTGTCTAAAAAATGTTTGAAATTGCTAACTTGCTGGGTAATTTCACAGTATTATAAAATAATATTATGTCTCTTCAGCATAAAAATGTTCAAAAATAGAATGTATAATGCAAAATTTCTACCACTGCAAGTTCCCGTATCATACCTTAAATGATCGCATAACCTGGAAGAATGGTGAGGAGGCCTGGCTCGTCCTACCATCGGTAATAACAATGAGAATCTTAAGTGCTTTTGGTCTATGTCCCTTTGCAATGGTAAACATGCCATATGCCTCCCTCAGAGCCTTGTCTGTGCGCGTGCCATGTGATAAATATTTCATTTCCCCAATCAACTTTTGCAGCTCAACTGAAAATAGAAATAAACCTTACAGACGGTGCGTACATTCTGCCTCACTTAATCTGCTGTGGTATATAATGATTGTGATGGCAGCAAGTATAATTATAAAAGGATAATAAATTTCATGGTTCGTACAACATTTTCAACCACAAAATCAATGACTTTTTCAGAAGAATTTTCTAATTTCAAGGACAATAACAGACGAAAATACGAATCTTCTCGAAGATTGTGCGAGACTCTGTCCCAAGTCTCCTCTAAAAATTTCATTCATCAAAGCGAGGCTTTAAAAACTATATTGAATTTCAAGCAAAAAACAACTCAGTTTCAGTAAAAAAACCTTATCACAACATTCCAATGAGGTAAATTAAGAACATTTAATTGTTTCACCAGGATGTTTCTCTCATATTCAAGGAATTTTTCAAGGAAAAATCAAATTCAAGGACTTTTCAAGATTGTACGAGCCATGAACAATATGTAATTAATTTGCGCGAGTGTGTTTTAAAAGATCAAAATTTGAGTTTTCTAAAACACACAAGTACAAATAAATTCCATATTAAACGAGTAAAAGGTTCAATTACTTGCTAATCATATACATGAAAAAATTATAAGAAAGTGGTGGAGAAAAAGCAAAACCTGACAGTGTCAACGAAACAGGTCAGTGTCAGTGCAACGTGAACATTCTTATGTCAATCTTCGTTATTTTAAACGAAGCATTTCACACAGCTATTCATACAGCGTTACTCTTGCAGGTATTTTCATCTTTTACACTTATTTTTATTTTAGTTATATATATTGTTTAATTTAAATGGCCAAATCTACTGAAAACGCCATTTTGTTTGTTTTCAAGATTTTTCTTGGAAAATCTCTCCCTCGTCATAGACACTTCTGCAGTTTAATTGGTTTAATAGCTTTGTATAGTTTATTATCTATTCAGATTTAAATGTCTGAGATTGTAATTGTACGAAATTACAAATTTCTGCCGACAGAATTACAACTTATTGCACAGAATTACAAAGTATTTGCACTGCTCTAGGCCAATCAGAATCAAGTAATTTTTTCATGTATATGATTAACAATTTTATACATCATGAAAAAACATATATTAATGATATACTATTCAGAGTTGTTTGTCGTTAAATTTCATTACTGGTAATAATAGACTATTTTCGCATTGCCAAAGCCGCTAACTTTAATAACAGCGAATTCAGTTTTTGCAGTGTCAGCCTCGTTTTGTTGATAAATATTCAAAAATACTTGCGAGAGAGAGCGCGATGTACCACCTTGAACAATACACATAGATGCGTGTAGAGTAAAACTGCGTTGGTATTTGGGAATATTAAACTCCATATTGAGGCTAAGACTATAAAAACTGAGCCCGTAATCATTGAAGTTAGCAGCATCTGCAATGCGAAAATGGTCTATTGCAACATTTCGACTACAGCTTGAAACAATCTATCAGGCAATGCAATAGATTGCAAAAATGAACTGGTTAAATAATTACCCTGACAAACTGATCTGCTCAATAATGTGATTACGTTGAAATTGATGATAATGAACTAAAATTTAACTAAAAGTATATATGGTTGATTGCTGCTATAATTATTTTTTCTTTAACTGTTAATTTCGTTAAAAAAGAACAAAAACAATTTTACATAGGCGTTGCATTTTGTGACATTTGTTATCATATTGCTTCCAGTTAACTTGTATTTACTATAATATCATAGTTACCAAACCCCCTAACACAATTTTCTGGTGCATTAAATCCTGAAATAATGTTTCTAACTAACTTAACCTCTTGGGAAATCAAATAATTTTTACAAAAAAGCTTTTAATTAATTTTGTTCACGCAAACCATCTGGGTCGATCGTCTCAGTTTTAGTAAGAGATATATTATTTTTTTTACGTATAGAGTCAACTGGATGAATGAAAATATTCATTATCACATATATACCTTTATTCTGTGACTGTTCAAACGTTGTTAAAACTCTGGTAAACGAACTGTATTGGATAATTGCGATGTGATGTGGGCCGGAAGGGGACACTGAAAGTCCATTTACTATCTTCTTCAAATTCTGTTTTAGTATTAAAAAGTTTTTCATGCCAATGCTCGCGGAGCTATCAACCGTAAATACAACGTCAGTGGATAAAGTCTCCGTGCACGGAACTTCTGTTAGAAAAAATGTATTGCGTTAGAGAGACGGTGATGAGCAATATCACCATCTCGGTCAGTCTCACTGCCTAAGTTAGAATCACGGTCAATGGTCACCTGTCACAGCTAGAGTCACGGTCAATTGGCTACTTCCACTAACTGGTCACGTGGTCCATTGGCTGGCAAGCAGGATCAGATGAGTTTTCAGCCAGATCAGTATTTACCTATCTTCACAACTTATCCCTTTATATCAATGCTAGTAATTCAAAGCATTGCAGATAACTGAATACATTTATATGGAACATTTTACAAAACCTTTGAAACCAGTTACGAGTGACAATGCTTTGATTTTTGCCAATTATGACCTGTCAATACTGGTGCCGTCCTCCCCGATGGATCATCACCTTATCGTGGTGGGGTAGTTTGCGTGTCCCAATGACCTCTAGAGCCATGTCAGCGGGAGCTTTGAGCTCCTGTTAGGGCCACCCATGAAGAAAAGGTCGAAAGGTAGGGATCAGACGAAGAATAATCTACTGGTCCTCCAGGTTGGGGGTTGAGCTTGGGGATGATAACCCCATCTTATAAAAAAGTAGTTATTACAGAAACCAGAAGCAGGAGCATCTCATTTGAAAGCGAAGGGAACACCATGTCTGTACCTCGCAGTAGAAGCACGATGACGCTAGGGAGTCAAACCCGAAAGGAAGTATCTGAGCTGACAGGGTCACTGGTGCATCCTAAAAACATTTTAAAAATAGGAAATTGGAATGTGCACACGTTGTATAGAACAGGAAACCTTGCACAAGTAGCAAGAGAGATGTATAGAAGAGGAATATCCATTATGGGTATAAGTGAAACACACTGGAACGGTCAGGATAAACTACAAATTGCAGAAGGAGGGACCATTATTTACTCTGGTAGGGAAGATGATAAACACAGAGCAGGGGTAGGTATATTGATGTCACAAGATGAAGCTGGGACTCTTATAGAATGGACACCAGTCAGCGAGAGGATAGTACAAGCTCGTTTTCACTAAAAGTTCATCAAACTAACGGTAATACATGTCTATGCACCAAACGAGGATGCAGATGAAGAGATCAAAGATGAGTTCTCTGCAAGGCTACAGGAGGTGCTCGACAAGAGAAACAAATATGATATACTGGTTATCACTGAAGACATGAACGCGAAGGTGGGAGAGGAAAACACAAACTATGAACAAGTGACGAGGAAGCACGGGCTAGGAGTACAAAATGGCAACGGCGCAAGGCTTTGCGATATGTGTGAAATGAACGAACAGGTCATAACAGGAACATTGTTTCCACATAAAGATAATCACAACGCGACATTGATTTCACCGGATGGACGGACAAAGAATCAGATCAATCATGTCTTGATTAACAGGCGGTTGAGGAACTCAGTAGACGATACAAGGGTCTACAGGTCTGCAGGCATGGGTAGCGGTCACTATCTCGTTTGTACAGCTATCAGACTTAAGCTTAAGAGATCCCCAAGGCAAAAGAAAACAGGTCGAGTCAAATATGACAAGTCGAAGTTGGGAAATGAAGATACTCTGAAAGAATTTAGGGTTACTCTAAGGAATAGATACCAGGTCCTACAACAAGAAGGCGAAGATTTAAGAGAAGATCAACACGAGGAGGAGAAAGATTTTGAGATCACGAGGAAAGCGTATACCAAGGTAGCAGATAATGTTTTAGGTAAACCGAGGAAGAAAAAGAAACCTTGGATAAATGAAGAGTCATGGCAGCTAGTAGACCAACGGGACGCTATCAACAAGAGGATCTTAAGCACTCGTTCAGAAAGGGTGAAGAATCAACTGAGAGCAAAATATGCTGAGAGGAACAAGGAGGTGAAAAGGAGCATCAAGTCCGACAAAGAAAGTGGTTGAACAACATCGCTAGCCAGGCCGAAGAGGCTGCACGAAGTCAACACATGAAAACACTATACGAGCTAACAAAGACACTTAGCAACAATTGCAGTCAGAGTCGTCATCAAAGCACTTCGGTGATGGGCAAGCACGAAATCCTCCCCCTCAGCAATAAAAAGGACATACAAGATCGATGGACGGAACACTTCAAAGAAGTAATGAACTGAGAACCACCACAAAATCCAATAACTGTCATGGATTTACAAGATGTTATAGAAGAGATCGCAGACACTGAACCAATGCTAGGCGAAGTAGAGGAGGCAGTAGGAAATGGAAAAGTGGGAAGACACCCGGCATTGACAGCATCACCGCCGAGCTACTGAAGACGGACATTGAATTCTCAACGATGAAGATACACGAGCTGTTGTTGAAGATTTGGATGTTTGAGGTTATCCCAGAGGCCTGGAAAAAGGGTTGGTAATCAAATTACCAAAGAGGGGCAACCTAAAAGATCGTAAGAACTCAAGAGGCAAACCGTTAATGTCCATTATTGGGAAAATTCTAGGTCGTATCGTAATTTGACAGAGTAAGGAATGGGGTAGACAAAAGGCTCAGAAAGGAGCAGGCTGGTTATAGACAAGGAAGGGGAACAACAGAGAAAGTCTTCTAAGGAATACCATAGAACAAGTGAAAGAGTTGCAAGCAACTATATACGTGAACTTTGCAGACTTTGAAAAAGCTTTCGACTCGGTACACCGAGACAGCCTATGGATTATCATGCAGAAGTATGGCATCTCCGAGAATATTGTAAGGATAATACAGCTATTTTATGCCGACTTTTACTGCGCTGTGGAAGACCAAGGAGAAAGAGGCGAATGGTTTTATATGGAGAACGGAGTTAAACAAAAATGCACTACGTCGGGATTCCTCTTTCTGATAATGATGGACTGGATAATGAGAAGAACCGTCGGAAAGGGAGAGAATGGCATAAGATGGAGACTAACAACAAAACTGAATGACTTAGATTTTGCAGATGCCGTAGCTTTACTATCCTCGTCGAGAGATCAAATGCAAGACAAAACCTCAAGAATGGACATGGAAATCAAAAGAGTCGGCCTTAAAATAAACCTTGACAAGACCAACGTCATACGAGTTAATGCGAAGAATAAAGCAGCTATCAGTATTATGGGTAAAAACATCAAAGAAGTTGAGAAGTTTATCTATCTTGGTGCCAAAGTTAATAAAGAAGGGGGCGGGATGTAAGACTTGCAGAACAGGCTTTCAAAGGCAAGAGGGTCTTATGCTAGGCTAAATCAGTAAGATCTGGAACTCAAAGAGAATCTCAAAGAGAACGAAGATGAAATTGTACAAGACCCTGGTTTTACCTGTGTTGATGTATGGTTATGAGACTACTAGGGCCAAAGCCATGACTACCCACTCTACAACTAGGGTTGCTATTATGATAATCAACTCCCACAGCTAAGACTTATTCACATTACACACGACCATGAACATTATACGGGTAACGATTTCTCTGTTGGACAGAAATACGGTCAAAATTTAATTTATAAATTATATCTTGAGGTATCTTTTATTATTGGCCTACTTACTTGGTGGACACTGCCCTTGTTTTTTAACTTTGACGAAGCGATTTGTTGTACATGCAATAACTCTAAGCTCACAGACAGAAGAGTAAGTTTCGCCATCAGAACCGCATACCTTTCCCGGTTTTAACCCATCACAGTTTAATGGGCAGCGACATGTTGGCCTTTTTCCATCCATCTCGCACTTTGAGTACGGAATGGAACATTTATAATCTTTACAAGTCAGCGTGGAAACAGGGGCATTTGTTACCAGTTGATCTGAAAAACACAATTTAACTCTGTTTGTTGAATAATTAAAATTTTTATGTAGTTTTATAGAATGTATCTTAAGGCAATATTTACGAGCGTTATTCCTATTCTTTACAAGCTGTTGCTCCCGGTTATACACTAGCTGAAAAACGTATTCCAACATTAGAACATTTAAATACCCAAGTTGGCAAGTAACGAAACGTATTTTAGGAAAAACCTTGCATTTCTATCATTATTCACATAACATTGCTATTTCATTGTTTTGTATTTTGCTTGAAATTCACTTACTTTATGAAGCGTTACGAAAGCAGAGAAGTTCATACGACTAGTTAAAAACTGAGCAGATAAAAATCCTCACCCTGTGCCGATGGGTGTTCGCAGGCTCTCTTACAGTTGGAAAACTGAACATCACCTTAGCAGTAGCCTGCGTAGCGGCTGTTTAGCGAACGAGCCGCGAAGGGATTGGGGAGAGGAAAGGGGAAAAACAGCCTGCCCAAAAACTATGCCTTTTCGATTATTCCCGTCCACTGAGGG
>JAOBRB020386342.1:0-10322 GCA_027575285.2 Zoanthus pulchellus | reverse complement strand
TGAAGGACAAAGTCAAGGTAAAGATGAAGGACAAAGTCAAGGTAAAGATGAAGGACAAAGTCAAGGTAAAGATGAAGAAAAAGCTTAAGCTAAAGATGAATGAAAAGCTCGAGGTTAAGATGACGGAAAAACTTAAAGTAAAGATGAAGGTATATAAAACTCAAAGTAAAGATGAAGGAAACTGGCGGTACTTATGATGGAAAACGCAAGGTAAAGAAGAAGGGCAAACTCAACGTAAAAATGAAGGATACTCGCGATACAGATGAAGGAAAACTCAAGGTAAAGAAGAAGGACAAACTCAAGGTAAACATGAAGATAAAACTCAAAGTAAAGAAGGAGGAAAAACGCAAGGTTAAGATGAAGGAAAAACTCAAGGTAACGATGAAGGTAAAACTCATGTAAAAACAAAGTACAACGACGCAAGGTAAAAATAAAGGTAGAACTCAAACTAAAAATGAAGGTAAAAAGCAAGGTAAAGAGGAAAGTTAGTAAAACCCAAAGTACGGATGAAGGTACAATGCAAGGTAAAAAAGAAGGTAAAAAGTAAATAAAAAATGAAAGTAAAACTCAAAGTAAAAAAGAAGGTAAAATGAAAAGTGAAAAATAGTAAATTTCAAAGTAAAGATGAAGGTAAACATAAAAGAATACGAAGGTGAATGTATATTTTAATATGCTGTACTGCTAACGTTGTTCGCGACGTTTCAGATTCGAACACCAGTTATTAAACAGAAACGCAAAAACAATGAACGACAGCGCAATTTAACACACAAAATGTTCGATAATGCCACTGTGTATTTACAAAAAAAATTATTAAAAATAATATTTCTTACCTTTTTTTCTGCAAGTTTCGGAGACAAAGCTAAAAGTGGACTGAGCACTTTCAAATAACTACTTTCCATCATTTCTTTCAATGTTTCAACAATCTGAGATGTCGTGTGATGTTGAAAAATGGCCCCAAATGTCGCATTGGTTAATATGACATTCATAAAAATGCATGTATGGTGTAACTGGCATAAAAGCGTCTTCAGGGAAGTTCTAATCTCTCGTGTGACTTTCTGTTTTTCTTTCCCCACCGAGGAACGTAATGAAGGAAGGTAAAAGTTAAGTAGTTCATCAAGAAACAGCTCCCATAAGTCAATAACTTGCTTGCAAGACATATTTTGAGGCAATTCAACCAGCCTGTGGCAATAAATATGTTGGTAATGAGCGGGTATAGTGTATGATTAATGACAGTTAAAACATTTGTGAAAATGAAAACCAGCAAAACTAAACTTGTGCCCAGACCCACACGTCCTCGAATGCCTCACACTAAAAAGAGATCTGATAAAATAAATTTCTGAAGCATATCAGATTTCTTGCACAGTAATTAACTGCGCAAGTGTTGAATTTTAGGAGTGAAAACTGGTGGCTTAGTTCAAAGTCCATCGCCTGCTGTCAAGCAGCTTACAAAATATGCTCTAAAGTTAAGAACCAAGCAGCAAAGAATTTTGAGGTTTATCAGTAATCAGATCGAAAAGCATAATGTCAGCATAACCACTAAATATCTTTCAACCTTCCAGCATTGAACAAAACAAAAATTTCGGTCAAGAAGCATTGCCAGACACCTTAAAACTACAGATTTGTTCTTTCTTACGGTGAGAAAGAACAAACAGCTGTTGAACAGCAACACTCAAGAATGGACAACTGTTGTGATAATTGGTTTAGATTTTAAAATATTGGATGAGATGGAATTGGTTTATTTCTTATTCACTTCACGGCAAAAGTTCAAAAATGCAAAGCTAAACTGACATGATCAACCTGCTTGTTAAGTTCAGGTTTCAACCGCTTAATATGGAAACTCTCCTTGATTTTAAGTTGAGAGTAAGAGGTAGCACTATCAATAATAGTTAACATTGGCTGAAGATGATGTTTGAAACATCGAAACATGTTCCGAAAAATTAAAAGTGTTGTTTTATTTTTAAAAACAATAATAACAATAGCATTTATATAGACCTTATATACTTAGAGTTCTAAGCGCTTTACAAATAAATACAGGTTTTAACAATTTGAGTGTCTTAGAATGTCCGCTGAGTGGCTCACATGTAATGGTGCAAATTGGCAGCCGATAAGAATTGCCCTCAGTTGAAGAGATAGACGATAACACCGCGATTACCATCCGACCCTTTGCTAGAATTGTGGGTTCTTTTACGTTCCTAGACAGAAAAATCGAGAGACTGGGCCTACAATTTAAAGTCCTTATCCGAGCAGACGAGAAAGTCTAACCGTTTGCAGATGTTAGTGTAAAGGCAGCACTTTAGAACTCCTCTCAATTATTTTAAGACCCTGAGTGGTGGTCTGGCGGGAATCAAGCCCTAGACCAACTGCACATCTGACTGGCGCCTTACCAACTAAGCTAACTAGGTTATAGATGTTCATTTCTGGTTTGGTGTTCCAATATACTGATAAAGGAAAGACGGATGCAGCAAAAGTGGAAATTCGAAACACATTGTCAGCTAAATATGACACAAACATAATGTGCGAACTTTCAATTTTTTAAAAAGAAAACAAAAGATGTGACCAACTGAGAGGCAAGAAAAATTCACTTTGATCCTAAGCTTTATATTCGTGCTATAGATTTAGACTTTTTGACAATTAAAACGCAGAGTTCTCTGTAGGCAGCAATGTTTTGTTTAGTAATTCCAGCCATGTTGGCCACCTTGTGACAATATATAGGGGGGAAATTTGGGATTTTTTCCCTAAAAAGTAGGGGTTTGTTTAGGAAAGAATGAAGAATTTATCTTGCATTTCTACCACTGTCATCCAAACAGAAAGATACGTACTCAAATGAAATGCTGGTTTACAGCATTAATGACTTAGACAGGAAAGGGATCATGCACATGGCGTCTTGAAAATGCTTAGCATTGATCCAACATCATAATCTGGAACTGATAAAAGTTGAAGGATCCTCCAATGCTTCATAATTCCACACCGGACAACCACACCACAAAGAAACTTGCAGTTTGACCAGGTGGGGCAAATGCAGTACCCATGCCAAGCATTTTCAATGACATCAGTTGCACTAAAGAAAAAAGTAGGGATTTTTAGGAGAAAATCGAAAAAAAATCTGAGCAAGTAGGGTTTTTAGGGCAAGTTAAAATATTTAGGGATTTTTAGGGCCACCAACATGCCTGTAATTCGATGTATCAATAATGATATAAAAATGCAAAACATTTTGTACTTTGTAGTTAATAGTTTTCTGTATTGCAGACCTAAACTGTTATGACCAAACAAAATCAATACAGAGACATGTACAACGGGTCCAAACCGGAAAAAAAGCCAAAATACCTATTTAGAAACTTCTTTGGAAGAATGCTAGCCGTAATACTTGTCGATGTTCTCAAAGACTGCAGTCCCTTCTTCAAAAATGTATCAACCTGTATGATTTAGAGAAAGTACAAGGTTAATTGGTTAATATTTATTGGTATCAAATAAATGCCAAAAGGAACAAGATACGACGACAGCGGGCATTACATTGTGACTCCAGTGCCTGAAGTAATGGTTTCAAGTTAGCTACAAGCGTATATGTACTATCTATACTTGATTTTCAGCCAATAGGAAATTTATTGGTAAGACGCCGCGCCAGGAGTTGCCACAATGATGGAGTTCTCTGCATATAACAAGAAAGACAGTACTTTTTAAGCACATAATTCGACTGGAACAAACCTGAAAACCCCTCTTGCTTAAGAGAACATTTATAGATTTCAAAGAAAGCTAAAACTTACCTGTCTTAATTTGGAATACGTCAAAAACAACGACGACATCAACTTGTCCACACTGTTTATTAATTCTTTAGATTCCTTTAAAAACATTTGCAAAAAATATCACTTTTCATAATACGTTATGTGTATGAGAGCAGGGAACAAAATAGGTTAATACCAACTACTACTACTACTACTACTACTACTATACTATTAAAAATACTATAGCTACATAATATAACTATATAGAACTACTAACTAGTAATACATAAACCTTTTTTGTACTGAAAAACTAGGATAAAGTCTTTTGAACAGCGCAAGAAAATGCGGTAAAATGTGTTTGAGTTTCAAAAAAAAATTGCACAAATTTATCTATTATCATTCTTAAATAATCTTAACCACGGTCTTTCAATGCATTTTCAATCTGTCGTTAGTAAAACTAATCATTTTTACGAGTAAAATTAATAAAACCAACCTTGTGCAAATCTTGACATTCCCAAAATAATGTCCATATCCTTTCCAGATTGGGCTCAACAATTTGATGATTTAAGCTCGATAAAATATCTAGAGACTCAAAACTTGCAGGACTGTAAACAGTAAATGCAAACAGTATCTTTAGAACGTTTTAACTAAAAATGTTTATGATAATGATTAAAAAAACATTAAATTAAGGCACAAGTTATTATTTTTATTATCTAATTATTATTTCCATATGATTGTAGGAGCACAAATGATAATAAAACTTTCAAATATACGAAAAATATTTTAATTCTCGACATGTTTCGTTTAATTGACTACTTCGTTTCTTTTCTTTATATATATAAAAAAAATTAAAGTTTGATTAGATAGTTATTTTAAGTATTTTACCGTTTGTCTCTTTGATATCATATTCATGGAAATTAGATAACTAGTTAAATTAGCAACCACAACTAATGTACATCACATTTGAACTGTCAATCATTTATAACATGAACATGTATATATAGCTTGTAACGAGCTTTATTGGATTTAATCTTTACAGGATTTAATGGAGCCGAAACCAATTGTAGAGTTGCACACAAATTGGGCATCCTGCTGATGAACAGTGGCTGTTTTGCTATTTTTTGTAACAACATTGTAGTTACGTCTGTTCAGATATCTATTATAACTTACTCTTGAAAATGGCATAAGATATGCCGAAACATGTCGAGAATTAAAATATTTTTCGTATGTCATCAAAATAACAATGCAACTACGGAAAAATATTCCTATATGTGTAAGACTTTAAGGTTTCAACGATCTAGTTTCTGGGATTTCCGCCATTACTACATTTTGGATTTATCTTAATATCATTTCCAAACAATGTCTGGTTTTGGCATTTTGTTGTACATTTTATTTTATATGCACAGCAGTGAACTATCATTTATGAATCCAGGCCTTTAAACGTTGTTGCACGTGTTTCACTTTGGCGCGGAAATTTCCTGCCTTTTAACAGAGTGCGGCATGTTGGTTAAATGTACTTTAACAAAGTTCATGAAATGAAATTCAGAGTCAACAACGCAGCTCTGGAGAAAAATTAAGTATTAATCCAATGTATATTTTCCGTTCCACATCGATTTACTAACCAAATATCACTTTCTAGCAACAAATTCGCAAGATGTGAAAACCATTCGTACTGCACGGCCCCCTGTGCATTGTCGTCAACAACCTATAAAATCATAACAACATAATGAGGTACCAACTCAAAACTGTATTATTGTTTGTTTGTTTCCAAAGATTAACAACAGTCAAAAAAACTTCAAATGGTAGCAATTAACATCAATAGTGGATAGTGATGGAAATGATAATATATATCAGTTGAGGAGAAAAGCGTCAAGAAAATAATAAATTGCACTTGAAACCGGCCATGAGGGGGTAGTTATAGTTTAGTATTAACCAGATAAACGGACAAATGTGTGCTTCATTTTCCAAGAAAAAAACAGTGTAAACGTTTTTCCCATTAATCTTTAAGAATAAGCACTTTAAGTGATTTTGATTTTTGCCCTAAAATTAACAGTTATATATTGCGATTTATGGGAGGAAATGGACATTGGTTACTTTAATTGGTAAATACTACAGGGTTCCCACTCATAGGCCATAAAAAAATTCCCTGACTTTTCCCTGACTTTTCAATGACCAAAACCTACATTTCACTGACCCTCTAGTTAGAAAAATGGCACTGTTCGAATTCAGATTCTCTGAACAGATATGTTACTATAATTATATGAGATGGCGGGTTTGAATAAAAATGACATGTCAATTATATGTCCCCAGGCCTTCATCAAAAAATTGGCCCTACATTTGTCTGAGCTACAATCCTGGACAAAAAGATTTGGGACAGTTGATCATTTTCGCGCGCTTTATACAGGGTTTCAATTCGTAACATAATTTTCGGCTCCCCCAGTTTCTGAAGTAGTTTAGTTCCTCCCTGCCCCCCTCTACAATGTTGAAAGAACCTTTTACCAATCGGTATATGTTTACTGATTTTAGTATTTTGCAACATTGAACGGGGGGAGAGGGGGGTAGAGGTGTTGTGCTTTTTAAACCAAAATTAACAAAGTGTCCCAACCATTTTGTCCAGGATTGTAGCTCTTGTTTTGCCGAGAGCATGAGTGCTGTCTGCAAACCAAACAAACTTCGGATATTCCTTGAGCCTTGCTCTTTGAGCAAGAAGAGTAAGCAAAAACTTGATATAAAATTCCCAGACTTTTCACTGACTTGACAAAAAAAAGATTTTCCCTGACTCAAATCAAAATTCAACGATTTTTCCCTGACCTTGAAGAAAACTGAATCGTTTTCCCTGACTTTTTGCTTACCCGTGGGAACCCTGTACTAATTAGGAATATCGCAATAACAAAAAGTGACAGAAAGCTATGCCATAGTATTTGGTGAAATGAACAATCAAAAAGGTTCTATTGAACTGTAATGCCTAGATTGCAAACAAGTACTTTCTATAGATCACATAGAAAGTGATCAGAAGTTCTTGTTCAAAGTTTTATTTCCTCAAAACTGCTTTCAAGTAGCTTGCTAGACATCTTACCTTGCTTGTACAACCTTAAAATATTATTCATTGAGATACAAACCCTGAGAAATAAAACAGGTTTCATAACAAGTCTTATTGAACAGTTTGCTTCAAATCATAGAAAAACGTTTTAACCTTGAATATTTATCATGTTTAGAATTTATATATCTTACATTCAATTTTTGTAAAATAAGTCTTGATAACTAAATTTACGAGATTTTATGAAGGTATTTTTATCTATATCTTCACTTAATTAAATTATAATGTTAAATGTTTCTTGCAGAATAACAACTGAAAAGCTGGAAGCATAATTATAAACAAAATACTTTTGGTTTGGTCCATTGATTTAGGATATACTAAGATAACGGGGATATACCAAGATAACGGGGATATACCAAGATAACGGGGATATAACAAGATAACGGGGATATCACAAGATAACGGGGATATAACAAGATAACGGGGATATAACAAGATAACGGGGATATAACAAGATAACAGGGATATAACAAGATAACGGGGACCTTGGCAACGACGACGGCAGAGAACAATAACTGCACGTTGGAATGCACCGAGTGGAGGCCGATAGTGAGAACACCTGTTCTGGAGTTTTCGAAACTATATGGACGTAACATCAAAAACTTTCTCAGTATTTGTTTAGCTTCATAGAGAAACTTTAAATCATTTTTCTATTCACAAAGCGAAAAGCAAAGGAATAAAACCCTAATGAAGCAAACAAAAGAATAAAGAGTAAACCAAAAAGGTGATTTCATGGAGCCGTCGTCGCTCACGTTCCCGTCCTTGTTGCTTAATAGAGACTTTTAGCAACGAGGATTGCGACGCCGACGGCAGAAAACAATAGAAAATACAATGGCTGCACGTTGGAATGCAGCAAAGTAAAGCACGTGCACGGGGTTGTCGCTAAAATTACAACGTGGAAACACCTGTTTTGGAGTTGTCGAGACAACGTGGACGTAAAAGCAAAAAGTTTCTCAGCATTTGCTTAGCTTCATGAAGAAAGATTTAATCGTTTTGCTATTGACAAAGCGAAAAGCAAAGGAATAAAACCCTTATGTCCTGCACAAGTAAACAAAGAGCATATCAGAAAGGTGATTTTTCGGAGCCGTCGTCTTTCAAGTTCCCTTTGTCATTGCTAAAGGTCCCTAATGTCCTGAAAAAGTAGGATTTACCTGATAAACATCAAAACGAAGGACTAAAGAAAGCATCTCACTAAGAAACGTGACAACTGTTGTGTTATGTAGACGAGTAGAAGTGTCAGAAGCAGTTATGTGAGGTAGCCCCATCATCAGACAGAACACTTGAAAGAACTCGAACTCCACATCAGGGTTTACTGCTTTTTCGTTTCTTTATTAAAAAAAAGTTAATTTAGGAATAAAAATATTTGTAAAAGCTAACAATGAAAAATATCTTTGCTAATATATCCTAATGTACTTCATATAACATGTATTAATTGTATTTTCATCATCTGAATGTGAACGAGTGATATATGACTCGTTAATGGCAGCAAAAGGAGGTAAATATTAAATACCAAGTTGCTTATTTTTCTTCTCTGAATAATTTTTATTTTTAAGTAACTTGTCGAGAGATGAACAGCATTCTATTTCATAACAACTTTTTCATTGTAAATATTGATATAATTGAGCTGGACGATTCAGGATCCACTATCAAATTTGTATTCATTCTCACACAAATAACAGCATAGATTTATTTCCATATCTAACAATTAGACGTCAAGGACAAACAGAGTACGAACCAATATGGCCGCAGGCCAAATATGCAATTCAAGCTCGTAGTTGACAAGGCCGAGAGGTCTAATTGTTAGATATTACAGAATTAAAAAATCTATGCAGTTATTTTGTGAGAACGAATACAAATTTGCCAGTAGATCCTGAAACATCTTGTTCAATATACAGTATCAATATTTACAATGCAAAAATTATTCAAAGAAGCTTATCTTTACTTATCTTTTCTCTACTAGTAGACTATCACAAATAGACATCTAGTAAAATAGCCAATAAAATGCAGTAAGTTTATACTAATGTTAAGTATTCTTACATATATAAATAGGGATTAGAGCATGCCAACAAAATATAGTACTGCTTATTGACTTGGAAATGCACGAATTAGTGGTATAACCATTAGCCTAAACATGCTCGGAGATCCTTACCTATTACAACAGAGGAATTCTCGGTACAGAAACGGGAATGCACTGAAGATATTAAGCTGCATTGGTGTCACCTCCAATGTCTAAAAAGGAACAATGTTTTAAAGTAAAAAAAAACCCTTAATGCTGCTAAACCAATCTTAGTTTTTATCTTATGAAACATGTGGTCACTGTTGGGTTAAATAAAAAAATACTATATATCTTTATAAATTTGACCTTAGTTTTTAAATTGCACTTGAAACAATACTGATTGTACTGTATCCCAGCTACAGAATGATGGAGGTCTAGGCCTGGGTTACAACATCATGACCTTTTCAAACCCTTATCCTCACAAACGTGGTAATATTCCAAAATGAATATCTACTTAAGATTTGAAACAATGATTAGCCATTACAGCACTTAATTCATATAAGCTAATTCTTTTTGCTGGAAATGATTCATATTCAACAAACATTTGGAGTTTTAAAAATAACACGGGTTACAAGTATTAAGTTGCAGATTTGTCCCTAATTACTGGTACCTATAAAAATCTAAAAATTATTAAAAGTTTTACGGTTTACACGTATAAAAATTGATAAAAACTTTCATTAGAATGATGAAAGCCACCACAAGTGCGGCCGAAAGGTAAAGTTTTTATCAATTTTTATACGTGTAAACCGTAAAACATTTAATAATTTTTAGATTTTTATTGAGATATGACACGTAAAAGCCTCAAAGATACTACTGGTAGCTAATTTGGCAACTTTTGCCAGCTACTTTATTAAATATTTTGCACCCCAGTTAAAATCTTTTTGAGTTCTATTAGGCAGATAAGGACGAATGTGACTACTGACCGTTCAGGCGGCTCATTTTCCCACGCAATGTGCAAGGCGTTCCTCGTTCCCAGTTACCCCGCCGCACTATAAAATATTCGTTAAACTTATTCGTCCCTGTGCAGCTCGACTCGCAAAAAAACGTTCGTATATGCTTTTTAGTCACAATTTGATCTAGAAGAGGCTTCATATCAGTTCATTAAGAGCTTTAGTGTGAATTGCTTACTGATTTATGGCAGGTTAAGACTTAAACCTGGAATAATCGATGAACTTTAAAGTGTGTAGTTGGCGGCAGATATTACGTAGAAGGCTACAAAATCACCAGCTGCAGGAACATTTTTTACTTGGCTGATTTTGTTATATAATAATATACATGAAAAAATTACTCGATTCTGATTGGCTGAGGAACAGTGCATTTTTGAGGTAACATAGTGCAAAAACAAGGTAACACAGTGCAAAAATAAGGTAACACAGTGCAAATTACAAATGTTTTGCGATTGGTTAAAAAACAATAGAAATTTTGAATAAACCAATCAAATCGTAGCAAC
>JAOBRB020386231.1:0-10324 GCA_027575285.2 Zoanthus pulchellus | reverse complement strand
AGGAAGAGGAAGAAGAAGAAGAAGAAGAAGAAGAAGAAGAAGAAGAAGAAGAAGAAGAAGAAGAAGAAGAAGAAGAATCAATCACCAACTTATTTATTAAAACTTTTAGTTGATATTAAAACGTTAATAGACATGATCTGCTGCTTTTAATTACTTAGGATACACTGTGTAATCATAACTGTAAAGATAACACACAAAGTTTATATATCAGAAATTCCATGTTCTTATTTTTCGTCTAGTTTTCGGAAGAGCTTGTAACTTGTTTAAATTGTTTGTTTTTGTTTAACAAAAAAGAAATCCAGCAATTTAAATTTTTTTATACTGGTAACAAAAAATAAAAAAGCCGCCATCATTTAATGCTTTAGGCTACTTTATGGGGAAAGAGACTACTTTATGAGTAAAGTTAATTTAAAATGTACAGTGCGTGTTGATTCACAAATCTTACAATATGAAACATATTTGCATGATAACTATTCGACCATCATGATTTTTTGTGCTAACACTACTGATTCGTTGCATTAACCAACAGCTCTATGGCCAACAAAATTGAAAAAATATTTTGCTGATGAGGTCTAAAATTGCCAATACAGGACGCCCGTGACTTCTATAATGTTAAAATTCAAGTTAGCCTTTTTTTTAACAATTACGTATGATCATCGTGTTAGTTGCTAAGTTAATTCACAACGGTTTTAGTCTTTATATAAAACATTTTCAGTTCATAGATATTCGAAGTCTCAGCCTGTGGTTGTTTGTTAAGTTTTGGCCAATTTGAGCCTCGTTGTTCTTACAATATTAATCTTATAAAAAGTGTATATCTAAGTTGTCTAAGTTCTTCAAAGATAACAGATCTGTACGTATATATGGCTTGGTCATTTGATTGCAACACATGTAATCAGTAATGATTTTTCTTTGAAACTTGCAAAACTATAGTCTATATTTTATTTTAAAAAATCTATGCCCAGGCCATTATCAGTAAAAAATTGGAGTAGAAGTTACATAATAATATTATTTTTGAAAGGATATAACTAATTCTTCAGTGATAACAATGTTGCTTGATATTGTGTCCACTGATTTTATGATTTAGTTTCTTCCAGTGAACTACTACACAGTAACAACAGTCGTGTAATTTATCACACCACTGAGATATGTTTAGATTTCATTGATCGATATATCAGCGTGTGATAATATAGATATCTGCATTCAAGTGGAGTCTGCATCTAGTTCAATTTTTTAATAAACAAAACATTTTTGGTTTTATTTTTAATTTAAATGCCTCAGTACGAAATAATTTTACGATTTCTTAACGATAATCTTATAATTATTACAAAGTAAGCGACAAACATAAAATAAACTGTAATATTCACAAAGTATGATTATAAGTGAGATATTTAGCCATAAAATTTGACGTTCATTTTGCCTAAACATTACTATAATCTTTCGGTAAAATGAGAAATGAGGCTTGTCCATAATTTCGTTTTGCCGAGTTAGCGAAAAAGCTTAGAAATTTCAAATTTATTTCGAAAATAAAAGAAACAAAATCATACTAAAGTAACATGTAAGTACTGCATGGTATATAACATATAATTTTTTAATTATGTGGGCAAATGTGCACTACTTGCATTTCTTATGAGAACAACTAGCTTTAGTCAAGACTCAGATTTGTCAAAAACTAAGAACAAGCTCCCACTGATGATGAAAAAAGTGCAAATGTTTCATATTAAAATTTTACTGAATCTTGTAAAACTGTTGGGCAACCTAGCCTGTGAGCCTGTGCGAGAACTGCAAGAGACTACAAAATTCACAGTGGTAAATACATCTCAGTAGATGTACAGTATTGTTTTTCAATCCTTTACTTTTTTATTTTTATTTAAAAGAACCAGTAAGTTTTACTGGTTCTTAAAAACAAACTGTAATTGTTTTGCAGCAAACAGCTGTTAAGTGCATGAGTTGTCTTTGCTGTATATCACGCAAAATTCTAATAACTTTGGACGGATCAGCAGCGAAAACTTGCCAGTTGCTAGAAAGAAAAATCAAACATGCATATTTACTAATAAGACATAAGATATTTGCAACTCAATTAAGATGATTCACACCTACTGAAATTTGAAAATTTTGAATTTAAAACACTTTGCATGTAAATTCAGAGTAGCTTCACACAACTATATGATGTATATATAAACATACAAAAAATATTACCAAAAAACCTATACGAATTATCTTGCACATATAACAGGCGAAAATGTTAAAGTTTTGAAAAAAACAATCCATATAAAAAATTGTTTCTATTCAGAAACAAAAAATAATTATTACTTCTTCTGCAAGTTGTTACAAAATTTAACAAGTGCGAAAACTTAACGCGTAATGACAATGAAATTAATAAAAAAGCTTGTTGTCAAATAGTAAACACATTAATTCTCTCAGAAAAAATCATTGTATTTTCTCATCAACTATCATAATATCTTGTAGTTTTAAGCTCCCTAAATTAAATCATTTTGCTTCAAGTCTTATAACATTATCAGACTTAAGACTTGATTCTTTTTAAAATTTTTAAAATAATTTCAGTGAGTATATGACGTTCAACTTTTTAAGGCGTTGCATAATGAGGCGTGGTTAGCAGTTTTTATTCTAGAAACTCTAACTTTCTACGAAATATAACTCTGAATAGTTTATGTGAACTAAACAGATAATCGGAATACATTTGTAGTTTAAACCGTAGAATGGTACATTCTAAAAACGCGTGTATTTAAAATAGAATTTATTAATCTCGAAAATTAAGGGTGTCAAATTCTTTTTTGGAATTGTACAAGAGAACTCACTTTACTGAACATTAGATAAACGAAACGAAAACCAATTTGCGTATATAGGTAGTATCTGTAGCTTTCTGTGTTATTCATTTGTGCTATTCATAAAGGAAAACAGGTAGATTTAGCATTTCTAACAAAGGTTCTTTGCACGAATGAATCAAACAATTTGAAGTTCTTTTATCACTGTACACAACCCAAGAACTGTAGGTGACAACCAATACACGCCTTCGTATACACACTTTGCAGCTGACAAACGGCTGAACAAACCGTAAAGTTCTGGTCAATAGACAGTAATCATAGCTGCTGATGCCAAGAGACTCACTTGATCGTCTCCAAGGAGAGCGGGCAGTTTTCCCATGCATATACAGCATGTTAGGCCCCTCTCTGGCAGTTTGTTGACTTTAACTCGGTGTAATATTGCTAGCAAATGACATGGATAGCTCATGTAAAGTTTATTGCAACTATATTTAAACTTTTTCAAAGCTTTTGCAAATGTTTAAGTAAACAGCTGCGATCATAAAGCTCTAGCCACTTCTATCAATCAAGAGATTGGAAGAAGAAAATGCTCTTAGAAAGATTGAGATCATACTATAAGCTGTATTTTATATGCTTTTTTTTATTCTCTAACAAAGTATAATCACTCAATATTCAGGTTTCCAACATCTTTTTGTGGTAAATTGAGTAAATTGATCAGAATAATTTATAGCTTTGTTTCATAGTATTTTGGTTTATCCCCTTTCAGCCTAAAGTATATGTGTCTCTTTCACATACAGTTAGTACTTCGTAACTCAACTCTCCAAGCATGCGCAGTCAGTTAAACTAAAAATGTATAGAACAACATGAACTTAGCCTCTAGAAACTAGATATATACTTGCATCAAACCGGAATGAACAGAACATGCCCTATATATTACGCTATTATGAATAGCGTTAGAACGATAAAGATATATAAAGTTTTATTAAAGCATTTATTGAACTGCCAAACAAATTAAGCAAAAAAATTCTTTTGGTGTTAATTTTGTATCGGAAAAGGACTTTTTTCATTTAAACTTGAAAAACGTCACATTTTACCTGGAAGAACAAAGAATACGTTTAATTTCTTTTAGTTTCTCAGTTGAATTACCCATCCGATGTGCTCGTGAGAGCTTCTAACATTTTTTATCTGATTTCAGCCCCTTTACGCAGAAATAGACACGAAGTCATTTGATCACAACATTCATTTTAAAGACAGCATAAAAATAATAAAATTGTGTGCTAAAATAACTTTGTTTTGAAATCTGTACCTTGCTGTATTTAGAATAATTAAAAAAGAATGTCAAACGAAACGGCAAAGGTTATGGGTATCATTTTTTCATATTATCAGGTTTTTCATTCTCACTTACTAACACTGCATCATAACAGCAAAGCCCAACTCTAATGTAGTGATGAATCCTTCCTCTTTTACTACGACCAATGACTGAACGTCTGAAAAGTCAGTATATTATAATTATTTTTTATTTTATTTTATTTAATGATTCACACGAAGGTGGGTATAAATACAATAGGACTCTAAGTGCCCTCCAAGATACTACACCCATTAATCCCAACCCCTAAAATAGATATAAGATCCCAACTCGACCCATTAAGAAAAAGAACAAACATATAGTATATATTTTACAACTAACTGAGGAATTAACAAGAACAAACTGTAAAAGCATTCATTTTACGACATTTAGGACAAATTAAATTAAAGGTACGAAGACTATGACCATCAAATATTTGATTTAACCTAAGAAAATAAAAAGATTTTAGCTTAGTTTGAAAACAAGACAAAGCCTTCAGCTTTGATGTGATCGGGAACAGCATTCCAAATATTAGAAAGTGAAATTCGACAGTACGGTGTATATATTCTCTCTTCTCATACAGTGTACATTAAGTTTTAAAGATGCCACTATTGAAGCCTTTATAAGCTCTCTCAATATTAGAGTATTGCACTTTAAAAAAGTTTTCGTGAATATTTTAAAATGTCTTATGGACATCAACCTCAAATTGTTCTAAAAATGTTCTTGTATTAAGTTTTGACGAGTCTTGGATTCACCAGCCAGAGGATCAGTTTCGAAAATAGCTTCATTTTCGAAACAAGATCATGTGCGTTTTATTTTAAATTTTTAACTGCCGCTGATGTAAATGATTGCATATTCATTGTAAACAATTTTAGAGGGAAGGTTGTGGAGGGACGGGGGGAGGGGAGGGAGCCTGCACACTGACCCCTCTCCCCTTCCTTTCCTCGTGAGGTTCTTCCAACATGCTCTATGATGCATAGAAAATTGCCATTGATCTAAAAACATTGGCACACTTTGATGCATTCTTACATGTGTCTTTGAACCGGATCGCTTTGATTTAATATGCCCGAAAAGCTGTAACGGGAAAGTAGGGGACATACAATGTTCAAATCCTAAACGTTGCAAAAGAAATTACATAGTGAAATATCTAGTTTAGAGCGTCTGGATATAGTACGTGTTTCGTGTTGCATTTATGTTTGCATTGCCATTAAAATACAAAGGTTTTTGTCGAGTTATAAAGTCTATAAGCCCACGTCTGAGAAAAAACAGGACTTAATTCGACGAAGAGCGTCTTACAGCTTCAAAATGTCAGTTTTGTTTTCTAAATAGGTCGATAATTAGGCATTTAAGTCTTGCGTTCATTACAGCTATGTACCCCAAATAGCTCGTAAGTCAATACGTTTGTTTTCTTTTTAAAACGAAATATTAACTTTTGTGTCAATCAAAAGAGATTAAGTGATTAAGCGATTACACAGTGTAAACGATGTTTACAGCATACTAATCATTATGCAGTTTTTGTCCTTACATGGAGTATTCATAAGCTATAATTGTAACATCATTCACAACAGTAAACACTCTGATCTTTCTGATCTTGCCGCATTTATTTGGTTTCTTTTTCATCTCTTGTTTCCTTGTTTTGAAAAGAGAGGTAGAAGTCACGATTTTCAGTTTCTGGTAATTTGTATCTTTATTTATACACGGAAAACATGCACTCAAACTATTTAAAACTTTAAAAAACTACTTTGTCTATAATGATATTTCTAAAGAATAAAAACTCGTCAAAAAAGTCTCATTTCATTTATTGTCGAGTTATAACAACCGAATTCTAGAGTATTGATTATGACGAGTTCTCCTCATTGCCAAACACTTTACACGTATATTTAACAGCATGAGGAGCATGCGCACTTCGGATGTTAAAAGATCTAATGAAAAAGCCCACGAGCTCAAAGTCTCCGATGATTTTTGTCGAGGTGGAGTTAGCGACTTGTTGGTTTATTGATCCAGTTGTTTGTGTCCGACATATTATAAAGCTTGAGTGCTGATGTAATTGCTGAGAGTATTTCATAATATCTGGCAACTCAGGTTCATTCTTGTTTGACGTTTTGTTGTAGAGGCTTTTGAATAAATGAATAAATTCATTAACTTACTGGCGCAGACCTTAGACAAATGTTTACCGATTTACTGCAAAACAGCGCTAAAGGCGCAAACTGCTAGGACTAGGGACTACTCCCTCGGGAAATGTTTTCACCTTAGGCAACCTAAAAAGCCTAATTGATATTCCAGGCTTTTTGTTTCAGTCAAACAATTTGCAGTTTACTTTTTAAAAAACATATACTAATCTATTTGTTTTTTTTCCTTATAAAAATCCTGACCAATTATGGATTTATCGCTGATCTATATCCATATATATAAATGTTTAAATACGCTTTACAGAGAAATACAGAGTTATCAGTCGAGAAACCTATACTTCTATTTGTTAATAAAGCTTTCAGCATAAGAAACAGACTACATATTATCAAAGTTATCACGTTTTACGACAGATATGTGTGTCTTCTTCATGTCCCCCGATAAAGGGTCAGGAGACTGAATCTATATATACTGCTTACAGTCTCCGCTCACTAGGCAAAAACTTTGTATGAAAAAAGCCCGGCGAAAAAGTATCAAACATGTTTAATATTGAGCGCTGTTACCGCCGCTCCAGGTGCCCTTGAAAACTCATTCTGCACAAAAGGCAAAGTCTTCGTGCAAAAAGTGCGCGGCGAAAAAAATATCATACATGTTTAATATTGAGAGCTGTTGCCGCAGCTGCAGGTGCCCTTGAAAGCTCATTCCGCACAAAAGGCGAAGTCTTCGTGCAAAAAGTGCGCGGCGAAAAAAATATCAAACATGTTTAATATTGAGAGCTGTTGCCGCAGCTGCAAGTGCTCTTGAAAACTCACTCCGCGCACCTGGCGAATTCCTCGCTGCGGATTTAGGGCCGCGCTGTTTTTGCCTAGTGAGCGGTCTGCTTTCACGACATAATCCGAGAAGACTCGAAGGTCTAACCATTTGCATGTATCAAAGCAAAGGCAGCATTTTCTTCTTGCTTATTTTAAGATCCAGTAGAGTGTTGGTCCATTGAACTTGAGTCTGTTACACGGTATACTAGACTGGTACTTACCAACTAGGATAACCAAGCGGCTGTGTCAGTCATAACCACTAACATCACGTATCGTTATTATATACAAGTTATATAGAATTGCTAAACTACAAGAGGTTAGAAACACACTACGGTCAGGAATTCTGAAAACCGTTATATCCCCGCCTACGGGATTACAGCGCACGCACCCTCCCCTAGAGATCCACATTTTTACTTAATCAAAAAAATGAATACAAAACGAATAGTCATTAGAACATAGTTAGAAGCACTTTTGTTTAGCTGTAAAACAATCTTGATAACGAATTAGAATAAAATCTTGTTTGCTAGTAGAAAACTACACTAAGTAAAAAGAGTTTTTTTGCAAAGAAATTCAGTCATTGATTCATGCTGTCCTGTCCAGTCATTGGTCATATATGTAAAGGTTGGTTCCAAAACATTTTGTTCGCATACCCCCTCCCCCCTCCCGATCCCACCTCCCTAGGCCAAATATCTGCATACGGGTCTGACAGCGCTGATAGCTGGTACCGAACATTAAAAAATACCCTAAAAGCTGATCAGATCTCTAACGTGTTGAGGGGCTATTTACCCGATACCGGGTGACTTTTGTTCCGACGCGAGTTCTCTCACTTTCATTTTCTAAGCTCCGTATGCTTCATCAACTTCTTCACTAGTGTGAGTCGACCCATCATGATATTTTAAGTGGCATTATGCAAACAAATATAGAGCTAGGAGAAGAGTCCATAGCGAACTCACGTTGGTGAGAAAAATTTTCGGAACAAACTTGTGCGCGCCGTGCAAAATTTCCTTGAGTTCGCCGGTGCGAAAATTGCCCGGAGCGAACTCGCGCCGTGTGAAAGCTAAGTCACCTCGGTACCATGTATAAAGCCTCTGACATCTAAACATGTATTCAGTGTTGCGTACACTTTTCAGAGGGTGAGTTTCTTTCCAGTTTTCACTGAGATTTTCATTGCCTTACTTATTAGAATGCACTAGCTGTAGTATCGCTTTGCAATAGAAAGTTGCTTCATTTACTTGATTATTGTTTCACAAATAAAGAGTTTTGAATCCATTGTTTGTATGTGCATTTTTCATAAGCTTTTTGGAAAACGTAATTAGATATATTTTTATCTTTACACAGCAGGGATACTAAACAAATAAATAGTTTATCTTCGAGTTTGAAATATTTATCGTTGATTAGCTTTGAGACATCCGTATTATATATACAAGCACATTCGAGTTTTTTGCTCTATATACATGAAGAACAAATTCTTCAACTAATTTAATCGACCGACGGGGAAGACAAATTTAGCAGTTATTTATGGCCTCTTTGAGAACGATTCTTTCTTCTCCAAAAGCATACCAGCTTGCTTTTGAGGTTTTTTTACAGCACTCCACTGCTCGTGAAACAATTGTTAAATGTATTAAAACATTCGGTTCGGAAGCCACGCTCAAATGGTCAAAGAATCAAAATTTGGTTAAAACAGTCAGGATTCTCGGAGTGGGAAGTGGGTCGGGGAAAGCCGACCTTTTATTTCTGGAAATAATAGCTGCTCAACTTCAATTACAAAGAACAAACAGCCTGTACAACAGCTCGAAAAAGGTTGATATCTTTACAAGAATCGTTGAGCCAAATCTGTCGGAGTTATCAATCTTTCAAGACAGTGTATCCGCAACACTTCCAACATCACTAAAAAAGATATCAAACGTCGCTTTTGAATGGGAGCTGAAAACCTTTCAGGAATATTCCCGCCAAAACAACCAGCCGAAGTGTTTCGACTTCATTCATTTTGTGCACAGTCTCTATTACATGGACGCGGACAAAGCTTTACAGCATTGCTATCACAAGGAATTAGCTGAAAATGGTGTTATATTTTGTCTTGTTCAAACTGCCAATTCATATTTTCCTCAAATGATGCGACAGTTTCAAGACAAAATAAATTTTGGTCCGGAGGACGTGTTTTTCTACACGGTGGAGGAGTTGGCAGTTTTGGCTGAGAAATATCATTGGCAGTACCAGTACAAGTCACTTCCCTTTAAAGTTGACATAACTAAGTGCCAGGACGAGTCGTCTCAAGAGGGAAACTTGTTGCTAGACTTTGTCACCCATCAAGAAAACTTCAGGCAAAACGCTAGCGCAGAGCTTTTGCAAAGTATGATAAAATATTTAATTGACATGTCATGCGTGGATGAAGAAGGAGCACGGTGGATCACAGGAGAGATGGGTGGTCTTTTAATCTATAAGAACTGAAAAGTGAGAATCTTAACTCTATTTACTCAAGACAGCATCTCACAAGACTCCGAGAAAGCTTTTCTATGTTTCTAACGACAATTAAACCAAGTGTAACCAAATCAGTTTAGATTGAAAGGCCACAAGGATTCGGCTACTTGTTTTTCATATGACACTGCATGGAAACAGTTTTATTGGAATGTTGCATGACTGCGTTGAACTGAACACTTTAAATCTGAATATGATCTCATAATCCGCTGCCTAAGTGAATCCTGTAATTTCTTAGCCTGATTTTAATCATTTTTGTTAATGCATGATTTCCGCTCCTATAATTATATTGCGGAATATTTTAAATTCAATTGCATGCATACATATTTTTTTAGTTTTGATGTGACCATAAATCAATCAGACTTGATATGTTTTTGAAAAAATAAATAACAAATATTGGTAATCGACCGTGTTAATTTTCTTAAATTTGTAAATCTGTAAAACAAAAAGATAATCGTAACGATTATAAGATGTAATATTATCTCAGCGCAATGTTCGTGAAATGCGGCTATAAAGATGAACTCTAGTGTAAATAGAACAATCGTGGTAGTAGCTAATCTGAAGCCACTATATTGGACACTATGGCTATAAAGATGAACTCAAGTATAGATAGCACAAACCTGCTAGTAGCTAACTTGAAGCCACTAAATTGGGTACTATGGCTATAAAGATGAACTCAAGTATAAATATAATACAAACGTGCTAGCAGCTAACTTGAAGCCACTATATTGGGTACTATGGCTATAAAGATGAACTCGAGTATAGATAGTACAAACGTGCTAGTA
>JAOBRB020386011.1:0-10326 GCA_027575285.2 Zoanthus pulchellus | reverse complement strand
AGAGTTGTTGCAATTATTGTGCTGGGTTAATATTCTCCACTGAAGTAAACCTAATCGGAATTGAAGTATCCCTCACAACATGTACTAACGGAATCGAGGTGTAATGGTTAGCCAAACGGGTTTCCAAAACGCGCCTCTGAGGCCAAACAGCAGGATTTTCCTTGCCTCATTTTTGGACCGATAACGTTTACTAACAGAAATATGTAAAGATTTGTACAACGGGTAGTAGTTAATTGCGTTGTGTTCAATGTTCACGTAAATCACTAAGATTCTTTTTCTGTCCTGTAACATTGAGGCAAAGTTTATTTCCTGAAAATGGTTATCTAATTTAGGAACAAACTGGCAAAATCTATCTTCCTACTTTCAAGTAAAATGCAGAAAAAGAACATTAAAAATTCATTGTCTCTGAGGGTGAAGCATAAACAGGTCAGTGACTCCTTTTAGTGGTCTTATCCATGTAATTTGAAACCACAAACACATTTCCAGTATTAAACTTGTCCATGATCCATATGTTGTTTGGTAGAGCATTTCAAATGACATTTTAGTTCTGCATTATTCGGGTTTCAAGATATGCATTTCATTATTTGTATATTTTACACTGATTTCTTGCATTTGCCAATTAATTTCATGTGTGATCTGTTTCAATTCTGTAATTTGTACATGATGATCTTCATTCCAGCTAACACTGGAGCATGGGGCCTGCAATGTACCCATCGGAGTAAGTTTTTTGTCGTCCAGTTCACTTGATTACATAAGAATCTGCAAACCCCATATATGGGCATGTAAGAGGAAATGGAGGAGTTTGATTGGATCATTTAAACCATGAGATAATTTAAAAAGTAGGATCCATCATAGGGGCGCCATACTAACGCAATCACAGTACTTACCGCATTCTCATTAACTGCAAGATAATATAAAAGTCGGGCCCACCTTAGGGCTTAGGGTTAGTCTTTAGGGTTAGGGTTTAGGGTTCGGATAATGCAAATAAGATCCACCGCAGTACTCACTGTGGGCTAGCTTCTCATTAACCGCAAGATAATATAAAAGTAGGATCCGCCTTAGGGTTAGGGATTTGGATAGTGTAATGTAAAATAACATTCACCAGAGTACTTACTGTGGATTTGCTCCTCGTTAGCCACAAGAAAATGTAAAAAGTAGGATCCCCTCTGTGAGTATTACGGGAGGCACGGTGGCCTCGTGGCTAGCGCGCTCGTCTCCGGATCGAGCGGTCCGGGTTCGAGCCCTGGCCGGGGACATTGTGTTGTGTTCTTGAGTAAGACACTTTACTCTCACGGTGCCTCTCTTCACTCAGGTGTATAAATGGGTATCGGCGAATTTAATGCTGGGGGTAGCCCTGCGATGGACTGGCATCCCATCCAGGGGGGAGTACAAACACTCCTAGTCGCTTCATGCTACAGAAATCGGGATAAGCTCCGGCCTGATGGGCCACTTAGGCTCGTATGCAGACTTTACCTTTACCCTGTGAGTATTATTAATATTTGAGATAAGAGTTAGTCAGCAATACTTTGTTTACCTTTACGTATACGATAGACCCCCAGAGGCAAACTCGACAATGTAATCACCTTTGCTGAGTTCATCTTTGAACTTAAAAAAGTAAATTACAAACTTTAAAATACAAGTTAAAAACATAAAAACACAAAGTTACAAGCATAAAAACATAAAGCATAAACTTAAAGAAAGAACAAATAATAAACTTAAAAACATAACTTACAAACTTTAAAATACAAGTGTAAAACATGTTAACTTAAGTTTGGCGGTGTGATTATAACTGTAATGTCTGAACACCAGACAGGTCCACGATGCAGGCGGATTCCACACAGGAAAACACACACACGTTTCAAGCCGCCATCTTCCTTTATTACACACCCCACAATGCCTTAGGGCTGGGATTACACATGCAACTCAGTTACAATCACTACATTATTAAACCCTTTTTTATAAAATAAACGGATTTCTCAACTATAGCGATGTTTTACTTAATCATTTCTACATTATACTTATGTGGGGCAATGGGGAATGTCCTCATTCGCATGAAAGCCACAACTTGATACTAGATTCTTAAAAAGAACGTTTTCATATTTAAGATAGTGCAAAGTCTCTAAATTTAAACTGGAAATGTTCATTGTGAGTAACAAGTCTTTCCACATGTTCACCTTTAGAAGCAACCACTCTTTGATGTTCTATACAAAACTCTCTATACAACTCCTATGTTTATAAACACTATAACTGATTCATTTATTGTATATATATAGAGTCTCGGAAGATATTGTATAAATATTATGCAGTGATGTTGAATATGTGTCATTTCACATTATCCATCGATTGTGATTATCTGTCTGTGTTACTTATTTAGAAAGTCTATAATGTCAATAAACTGTGACAGCTGTAAACAAGGCAGATAAAGTCTTATTGGAACAGTATCATAATCCTGAAGCCCCTGGCAAAAAACATGGCTGCGCGTGGATACGAATTTTTTCTTCGAGTGTTTAACTCGATATCAGATGAACGTTTCCGAACATTCTACGAAAATACCGAAGATTTCCGAAGATAACCGAAGATTTCCGAAGATAACCGAAGATTCCCGAGGAAGAACCGATGATGTTTCGATCATACAGCGACATATCTGAGTACTTACTAAGAGATTATGTAGCTAAAGCAATGGTGATCATGCTATCTTCACGTGTGAAGATATCATGTTATCTTCACGTGTAAAGATATCATGTTTACGCGCGAGAGCTCACTTGGTATTTCAATGGTGTTTATATAATAAAATGGAATTTCAGTTAAACGTGCCAAACAAATCTTAGAAAAACCTTACGCAAACACGCCGCACGCAAGTTTCCTACACTACCTGAAAATGTTTTTAATATCGATTTAGAATGGACGGCGGATTTCATTGAAAAGATTAATTCTAAATACAACAAAGGTTACAAATACTTACTGACGGTGGTAGATGGGTTTTCAAAACACGCGTGGGTGGAACCGACTAAAACAAGACGGGCCAAACAGTGACAGAAGCCTTTGAGAAGATTTTAAAGCAAGGCAGAACGCCTATTCAACTTCAAACCAGGAATTTTTTGAGCGCAAGGATAATGACACTGGACATATTGCTGTCTTTTCTGAAAATGTACATTAGGTGAGAAATTCCAGATTTCCTTTACAGAGAAATTATTAACTTATTTTAACATTTTTATCAGTGATTTTTATAGAGATAAGTAAAGGGAAAACGTTTATTGCATGAAAGCATGCGCGTGATTTCTTCTTACGATCTAACGCACAATCTCCACGCGTGGTCTCAGAGAAAACACAACAGCGAAAATGACTCTCTTGGCCTGTGTGGCCCTCTTGGCCCGATAAATGTCGTGTTACCGTATAATTCCGACAGTAACGGCCCCCGTTACTTTCGGATTTAGCGAGCCAACGAGGCCGTTACTTTTGGCCAGCCGTTACTTTCGTGTAGCCGTTATTTTCGGATAGTTAAAAAGCGTTTGTACGGTGCACAGTCCAGATATAATTTGACACATAACTCTGCTAGCTACCTACATAAAATAAAGCGGACTGTATACAACAAAAAAGGTCCCAAATGTTGATATTTGTAAAACAAAGCCGGTAACTAATTACACTTAAGTCTACTACCAGGCAAAAACCTTAGAAATGCTTAGCAAAGTTCGAAATCAGATCACAAATCCCTCTTCACCGCAGTGTTCACTGAGTCCCGCAGTGACGCCGTTTCCTCGGTGTTGCGCTTTCTTCAGTTGTACACGGCGTGTCTTCCATGCTACAGTCCAAAGATTTTCGCGCGTTCTTGTTATCTAGTGCAATGTTAATATAAATTGCGCCCTAATTAGGACTAGTGGCAAAAGCAAACACCTTAAGGTATCTTAATAAGAAAGAAGAGATTTTTTTCGTACCAATTACTTACATCAGTCTTTGAAATCGCATTGTACGAAATTGAGTTCCAAACCTGACGAGTTTAACATCATAATATTAAACCGTCTTGTTGATTTTCATAAATTTATATTAATGTCAGCGAGTCAGTAACCTTTTAGTTTAATTGCTAAATTTTATTAGTTCTCCTGGCCTAAGGAAAAGAATAGTTCACGTCCTTAATTGACAGGCCATTTGTTTGACAATGTCGTGTCAGGCGTTGGTCAAAAGCGTCATCTAACAAAGCTTGTCTTTCTTTTAGTTCACCAGCAAACGGCAAGGCCCATAAGAGATCAATTCGTCGTCAAGAGATAGAAAGCAGTCCAAAGTGCTACCACTGTGACAGGGACGAAAACATCACATTTGAGCATTTCCTCGTGTCGTGCTCAAAGTTTGAAGAAATCCGATCGGAGCTCCTCAGTCAGCTGAGAGGCGAACTTGAGGCTATTGGCGAAAGAGGCTTTCAGGTGTGGGAGAGATTCACAGCCAGCAGCCCAGCCTGTCAGTCGCAGATTATACTTGGAGCGCAAAGCTTTGGTGCACTGGAGGATGAAGCTATAGATCACTTCCGGACGGAGTACGTCGCGAGGGCCTGGAGCGAGAGGATTGTTATTTGAGGTCACTGATGCGGATTATTTTTTGAATTCGTGTACTCAAGATATTTAACTCTCTTAAATACCAGTAAATCGTTTCCAAGTGCTACTTTGATACAAGTACTACAGTTTGAAAATCCTAGATCAAACTACGTAAAAATCTTCTTCATTTAGGTCATTGTACCTGTGTTGAACAACGAAGGCTAAAAAGATAATCACACAAGCGTCACTCATTCCTGTTTCATTTCTTTAGCGTTGGGGTTTTTAAAACGAAAAAAGAAATTTGAATAGATTAAAATTCAACGCGCTAATGAAACAAAAACAAGAAAACAAAAGAAAGAAAACGAAAAAAATGAACAAACAGATCATAAAAAGAGACAAAAAAAATACTTGTGAACCACAACTTTATTACAAAATGCTCAAATTTGACAAAACAAAACGAATTAAACATAATTAGACAAATGTAATAACAAATAAATTTGTATTTAAATAAACATCTATATCCTTATATTCAGTATGAAACAACTTTGCAGTAATAAAATGACTAAAAGGACATTTGCCTTGGCATTTTTCTTGCCGTCACTTTAACGTAATTTCAACCACCTTTAATGAGATATAATAATGTGGTAGTAGAACTGGGATTTTTCACCGGTGGTATTACGATTCGTTGTGTTTTGCTTTATCGAAGAAAAAAACAACTTGTTTGGTTGATTTGCTTTATCAACCGGCATCAAATGCGGTAGCATTCTTTCAATCAAATCAGCCCTAAACGAGTTTTCCAATAAACTGTAACAAACTCAGCCAACTGAGTCAATCGAAAAACGTTGGGCAGGGCCTGATAATAAAAAGAGTCGTTTTGAATAATTTCTAAACAACTTTGATTCAAAGAGCTGAGCAACAGTATTTCTGGCCCTTCTGTGTCTGACATCTTTGAAACCTTGAAACGATTTACATAAGTAAAACTGCGAAAATCAACATGTTTCTGGAAATTGAATTAACATGAGAAAGTTGTGTTTTATAAACTCGGAAATCTTGGTCAAAACAGTGGCATTTAGTAATTACTCCACGACCCCTTGTCCCCTTTACTCTAATTATCCGTCAAACGTCAGTTAAGGAAACGATGTGTGTTAATACCAGAGGTTTGATGACAGTTTCTCTCCTTCGGGCCTCACAAAGCAAATACAAGAATCGTATTTGCACATGACCACAGAGGTGTACCCGAAACTAGCCCCGCTTCATAGCCCTCACTGAGGCTTGTTTGATTAAGACCAATCTTCGCGCACTACCAAAACAGACCGATCTCTTTTCCAAGAACGTGTTGGGCATTCGCGTACAGCCGTCTCCGAGGACTTTGCCTTTCAACATCGACGTCTCCATGTTGCCTGTTATGATGTGCTGACTTTGGCGAACTCTGAACTCAGAGCTTTCATGACATCTTGGTGTGAAAATCTGTCATGGTCGCTCTTGATGCGAGTGTAGTTCTGCTTGACAAATAACGCAAATTTGCTGGGAGTCCTTGTCTGTGGCGTTCCGTCCTTCTTTAACTGAGGAGCAAGTTCCAAGCGGCTATTTGAAAGGAGAACGCAAAAGGTAAGGAACTTGAGGAAGGCACATTATATTCTCGATGAGGGCTTGGACGATTGCTCTGAACACGAATTGTTTTTCAGGGCAAGGGAGAGCCAGTTTTTTCTCTTTTGCTCCAAGCGTCTAAGGCTTGGGTTGCTTTATCAAAGGCAGCCCAAGCTCTCTCTATGAACGACACAATATAGCATCAAATTATAAGGGTTTAAATGGTAATTTCTGCAAGACATCCATGGAGGTAGTTAAAACTGAGTGAAAATTCTCAGTAATTTTGTCTCCTCTTTAGGAAGGGAAAACCGGAATTTGAAAAAGACGCTTAAATCAAGTTAAATAGGAAATAAACCACACCAGGAACAAACAACACAAGTATGGTATAAGGTAGCCCATTTTTATTGAGATTTTTCACTTTTAACTACCTCAGTGGATAACTTGCAGAAGATCCCATATAAACCCTTATAATTCGATGCCATGTCGCGTTGCTTATGTGGTTCATAGAAAGAGCTTGGGCTGCCTGTGGCTTTATGATTAATTTTGTCTCATTATGGATCTTGTAAAGAATTTGCTTTTGGTATTCTCTCCCTCCTCACTTATCAAAAATAAAGTGACCCCCCTCGTCCCCTTAAAGCTCTCGGTTAAATCGTTTATTTTCTAGGACGCTGCTTTGTTGCAGAAACCTTTACAGTGTTAAATCAAATGGCTGTATCGAAATCACATCAGTCAATCACAACAAACGAAAAGCACATAGACATCTTGTCAACTTGCAGCAGTATATCAAGGAAAAAACTGAAAAACTTTCGTTTACCTGTGGCAGTAGGCACATCGGCTTTTCTCTAAATTCACCGACTTAGAATGCCGCCCAAATCTAAAAAACAACAAAAAATTAGCCAAACTCACTTAGTGCGCGGGTTGCATAGCATTGTTTAATAGGCCAATCACGAATACTCACGTGTTGGCGCAATTGTTGTTGGTACACCTGTACGGGTATTTAGCATTGATAGTGTAACTGTGACATCGAGATATCGGCGGCAAGTCCTGATGAACACGGTTAGCTCTAACTGTCCTGAAAAAGATTCAGAACAAGACATTTTTTTCCAAACATTTTTCTATACCATTGTAACACAACAATAGTTCAAGATTCTTACTAAACAAATCGACACTCACCATTTTTTCCACACAGCTCCATGACCGGCTTTGACTCCATTGATCAGCCATGCGGCAGCGTGACACATCTCGTGGATTAGCGTGTCACGCAATCGGTCTGATGAAAATGATAAGGGCATAGTCACGGACGTTTCAGTTTCAGATAAAAAATATATATATATTCTGTATCACACGAACATAAAATCGTCCAAAATGCTCTCTTAACATCTGACAAGCTGTGTTCGTATTTCCTTCTGTTGCAAAGGTGAGAACACAATCTATAAGTTATTTGAGTTTCTTTACAAATCAACCCCTAAAATACTTTCTACATTCAGCAAGTATAGCAAGTTCCACTCAACAGCTCGTACCTGCAGAGTCTATGACTTTGTCTGCTAGCTCAATCCTGGCCACACGGAGGTTATTTTTCCTGTAAAAAATGGAACAATATTTAGTGCAGTTGGGAATAAATGAAATCCAAGGGTTAAAAGCAAGCCGGGAAACAGTCTGATGAGCGAAATCACGTTTGGTGTTTGTTTATCTGACTGACGGAAAAAGGCGGAGTGATGTCAATCATGATTGGTAAGAAATTGGTGTACGAGCTCGTTCAAACCAGTAGCAGGGATTTTGTAAAATCAGAACGGAAAGCATTGCCGGTAGACAACAAGCCGCCCAGCCAAATAATAGAAGAAAAACTATGACGGATTCGAAGCAAAAACATGCAATCTGTAATCAGAGAGGAAAGCCGGCGAGATCAAGTCAGTCAAGTCAAAACAAACAAACAAACACACAAACAAACAAACGAGCAAACAAACAAGCAACAACCACACAAATACTTTCACCATGGCTGGATTATGATTGAATAACGTAAGAGACAACTTACTTGCTGTAATAGCAGAATCCTGCGGTTCTACGCATTCTCGGATTCCATGTAATCTGGAAATCTGACGGCATCTGCAGAGTAAGGCAAATTTGGTATTTTAGTGACTTAAAAACTCGATATTCTATTCCCAGTGACCGCACACAAAAAAAACAATACAATCTCAGAAATAGGCACAGCAGCGGCAGCAAAAAAGAAACAGGCAAACAACTTCAAGCGCGAGAAAAATAGTAACTGTTAAACACGCAAGAGCGCGGGAAAACGAGAAACCGCCCTCCTTAACAACCATCACTTCTGTTATTTTTATACCTGATTATCGAAGACTGTTCGGTTGTACAATTCAAACAGTTCTTTGACAAGTTTATTTTTGCTCTTCTTGAACTCTTTTTCCATGGAGTATGGGACGAGAATGTTGTCCAAGACGCTTTCAGGACGGGAAGAATGGTTGGTCGACAATACTCCTAAAAACGAGTGTAAGTGAACAATACAAAACCAACAAAAACAACTAGTGAGACAATCTCAGATAATGCAGAGTGCAATGTATAGTTCTTCTGAAGTAGTACTGATGTGTGTATTTTCATTCACAGTCCGAGAATATCTTACAATTGACTGCTGTTTGTCAAGACAGCTCTCGATTTTGCTCATTTTATACATTTAAGTACCGCCGGAACGTGACAGTTTTGCTCTTCTCGCAAACATTTGTAGCTTGATACTTTTGTTTTCCTCGCAAAGCTATGTAACCTGAAACTTGTTTTCTCGAATGTACACGGAAGATGTGCTCATATTCTTTTCACAGCTAGAGATAAATGGAAGAAAGTTGAATGTCGGATGAAGCAATGAAAGAGGAACGATTTGCGTTTAACACGCAAATTTCTTTTACCGATACACAAGAACTAATCTTATTATCAAATTGTTACAGAACAGCAAGTTCTGTTACCACACCTTTGGCGTTAAACTACACACTGACATATGTAACTGAGAAGCGTTTTAACAAGAAGTACTGAGAGTAAACAGCACTACTTGACCGAGATTGTATCCTTCATCGGTGAGCGAGTCCCTTCCGAGACTGATAAAATTTCTGCTTTCAGTAGGTGCCACAGAGTCTGCCGCAATATTTTAGCAGTTTCCTAGTTTTTTTGTACAATTTGGCCAATTTTAATGCCACTTACTCGGGAAAGTTTCGGCTGCTACTGGTATGACCATTTTGGTCTCTTTGATAGAGACAATTAAAGGATGAAATAAACGCATTAGTGTAGTTTGGAAACAACAGATGATATTTCTTGAACCCAATTAGGTGTAATTCCAAAAGACACACAGTCACAATGGCATTGCGCTAACCATGCTAGAACGCATGCGTATGACTTATTAGGGTTCTACCTTAAGGATAAGCGTTCAACTTTAGTGTGTGACCTTGTATGAAATGTATCTTCCACCTGATATGTAGCTGACAATAACGCTTATTACTCTGCGCATGCGTTTAGTGCAAATATTGGTTTGGCTCTAAAGAGAAAAGTACCACAAGGACAGTGAGGGGTTTTCTTAAACAAAAAAATATATAGATTTTAGAACTTCCAGAGATGGTGAGGTAGGTACATGCTTCCTCCATTTTACGTAGTGTTCACATGTACTTAGCCCATCCTACCCTCCCTTGCTGCAAGCCTAATTTAATAATTGAAATTAATTAATTAAACAAACATTAAAGTTTACACCTTAGTGCCTTAGTGCCTTAGTGCTCTTTTGCCATAGTGCTTTAGCAGACACCAACCCCCAAACCATCCCAATAGTGCACTCTGCACTAAAAAGGGGTAAGCTTTACTACAAGTTCAAAGCAGAGCCGTAGCTAGTAAAAGGCAAACGAGGCACTTGCGTCTGTCATTCTTTCGTTTTTGTTGTTAATAGTCATCATAAACACCCATACCTAGGAAGGTAAATTAACCACAGACATTGTCTTAGCCATAATTTTTCATTGACATTGCCTCAGTCGTATCATATTATTTTTTTCTGGCTACAGGCCTGTAAGCTAGGACAAGTCGTCCACAAGAAATGTAAAAAAAAACTGGACAATGAACATCTTTATCCAAATGAATATATGAAAGTTCATTTATTTGAACTACGGAGAATGATATGAAGATATGTTGATCATCACAGTTATGCACACAACTTAAGCAGTTGTGAAATTAAAGCCTG
>JAOBRB020385903.1:0-10326 GCA_027575285.2 Zoanthus pulchellus | reverse complement strand
GGCATTTAGTTAATTTTAGACCGTGACGGGCTGCGGTGCCTCTAGACACTGCGTTAAATTAAAGGTGTTCAATAAGTCAAGAAAGCGTCTCGCATTTAAATCATGATTAACATCAACATGGAAATTAAAATCTCCTGTAATTAGAAATGGTGTAAATGTAATTGAAAGACACTCGAGGAAAGTTGCAAATTCGTCGAAGAAGAGAGCATCTTGAAATGTACGATAGACAATAACAATCCTGAGATCTGTTGATGAGTATCGCATTAGCATATTAATAAATATGCTCAAATGATGTGAAATTTGAATTCGTTCTCAAGGGACTGCCTTGGTACATGTAGAAACTGAAAAGCTGTGGCTGTAGGACATAACTCATTGATGACATTTGCATCGGTATTCCCTGGTCGAAGCCACGATTCTGTTAATGAAATAAGTCAATGTTATTGTCAACAACAAAATCTTTTACTATTGATGCGTTATTCTTCACAGATCTTGTAATTAAAAGACAGAAGTCAACAAGAATGGTACGATTTGTCAGATATGCTGTGGGAGCTATATAGGTTAAGTTGTTGAAATTAACACCCTGACAAAGTTTAAAGAACATGATCAATAAAATCGGAAGTTTTATTTCTGATAGACCTGGTATTGTCGATTCTCAAACGGAGCTGCTTCCTTGTAGTAAAAGAAGATCCCCTAGCAAACGAACAAAGATTAGCCATATTTCTTTAGGCTGAGAGACTGATCCACGAGTGATATTTAACAATTATTTCAAGAGCGCGCGTTGGACATGAGATGGTAAATAGCCAACAAGGCGCATAGCATCGATTTCCTATAACCATCTCATATTCAACAAGCGCGAGTGGAATAACTGTTTTATTAGATTTCATGAGCTTGCGAACCCTTCGATGCTGGAAAATGAGAATAAAGCTTTATTTTAACATTTTTCAGCTTGGCAACACTTTACTCGGTTAGTTTCCATATATGGTCATTCGGTATTACGAGTTGATAATCGAGATTGAGTGAACCAATCAGAACGCTGGAAACGTGATATCCTCGAAAGTGTATTAAACATAAATATTTTCACACTTACTGATAAAAGCTTACTTCCTGCAAGCAAACAGTACATATTGAAAAAGAACAAAAATAAAGAGAAAAGTATTAAGCTGGAGGTAGAAAATGTATTGAGTGAAATACTTGAAGTTGTTGATGATGGGAACAAGGTGACCGTTGATTTTGCTACGAAGGGTGATCGACTACCGAGTGATCATGACAAAAAATTTATTTCCTTTCTGTACGTCAATTAAGCTTGTATGTCACAAGGATCTACAGGGTACCTTATTGGTACTTAATTTCGCGGGTACTTAATTTCGCGATTTTGGCGAGGAAATATTTCGCGGGGTTTTATTTTCGCGATTTCAATAGGCAAATATGAAAAAAGGGTATTAAATTTCGCGTGTTTAAATTTCGCGAGAATTTTTTTCGCGGGTCTTTAATTTCGCGATTTTTTTACAATCGCGAAAAACGCGAAATTAAAGACCCGCAAAATTAAGTACCAATAAGGTAGTTCTCCTGTTTTTTAAAAGCTTAATAATCATTATAATATCAACTTTTTGTGCAAATTTTTCATGTGACGCGTTAAGATTACTTGATTTTTAACAATAACTGCCGGCGGACGTGCTCAAATTCATTTGAAAGTCTTTCTGATTTAATTTTGCGGATAAATATTTTTATTTTTGTTATAACACGAGTTTGATTTGTTTTTCAAAATCATAGAATAACCCACAGCTGGAGGCGTGGTTAACAAGGAACCCCTCATGATGACACGAGATGAATTTATACCCGTTCCCAGAATCGAAGCCTTAAAGTGATTGATCAGATTTACCTAATAAATTCAACTTGGTTTCACAACGGTTTTTTAATTTAAATTTATTCCACATCTGAAGAAAGCTAGTTTGGTTAGCCGAAATATAGTACTTTCTTTAGTTTTACATACGTCTTGTTTATTTCTTAACTTATTCTATTTAATATTTTCTAAAAAATTCGTCAACAAGAGTCTTGAGTCTGATGTGAGTGGCTTACATTTTTAAGTGATAGTGATTGAAGTAGTAGACAAGCAGCGTGAATCATCTGACATCTGACACTATCAGTAAGCGCAAATTATGGAATATATATATAAATAAAAACAATGATAATTTTGATTCCTGATTCCCGATACCATGAAAAATACTGCTGATCCCCGATCCCGGAGCTATGATCCCTGATCCCGGGGCTGTGATCCCTGATCCCGGTCCTTTTTTGGCCTTTGATCCCTGATTCCATATCCCTCGTTACGACCCTGTTGTAGAGGTATTGGTAGCCGGTGCATTGAAGGGTGGACGGAGGCTCGTGCGATACAGTCAACTCCCAATATTGTAGACAGTCTCGGCACCGTAAGTTTGTGTCCGTAATAGCGGGAGTCCGTAATAGCGAGGTGCGTGAGAAAATCCCCCAATTTTACTTTTAAAGCAAACCTCTATGACTCAGTACTGCCACGCTGCTTTATTTTTACTTCAATTTAATTTAGTTCTGTTTATTGACTGATTTATGAAAACGTAACTTTTGCTAAGTGGCTGTATGTTGCGGAATGTTAAACAAGTTTTTTAACCTTAACTACAACATTATTTATGAAGAATGTAGAATTAAAAACTCAAGGTTTGTAACTCGTGTCAAAACTCGGCTTTATGATGGATGTAAAGGCTATGTTACAATTATTTAGCCAAATACATAAATTTATGTGGCACCAATTTTTAAAAACGTCATGGTTTTTTTTAAAACATGTTTTTTTTAAAACACAATGAAAATTTTAGTTTGGGACCTGGTCTAGGCGAAGTGTCCCTAATAGCAAGTGTCCGTTAAACCCGGTTGCTATATAATCGCTCACGTCGCTACCATCGCTACTGTTGTCGAAAAACGTGTTTCAGCGACGGTAGTGATATATGGAAACACACTCTTCAACGTTGGTAGCGACAGGAGCAATGGCAGCAACGAGCATTGCTGAGATAGAATATTTTCTATCTCGGTGATAGTCGCGATAGTAGCGACGGTGTATTTTGTTAATGGAAACCAATTAAAAATTTAGTAGCGGCGGTAGCGACAAAAATGCTTCCCAGATTACATTGCACATAGCAAAGGCATCCGGTACGAAAAATTGTCACTCCTTGCACATGGTTAAAAATGGCATCCCTTGGATAAGTAAATGTTGTTTTCTTTATGGAAGAGGTCCAAAACTACGACTGTCTTTATAACAAATACAGCAAAAGTTATAAAGACAAATATGTTAAGATAGACTGCTAGACCAAGATAGGTAAAAATTATTGTTGTTCGACCCAAGGTCTCCAACCGCGTCAAAGACAAAGTTGAGCGACAGCAGTGATATATGGGAAACACCACACCGCAAGCATCACTCAAAAAATATAGCGATGGTAGCGACGTGAGTGATTATATGGAAACCGGGCTTTACTCCGAGAGCTCTTTTCATATATTTCTTTATGGTTTCAGCCTGTCCGTAATAGCGGGGCGGGAGTCGCCTGTAGTTTTTTACATTTAATTATATTAATTTCCACATAGAGCTAAGCTAATCCGGAAATGGGGGGTCAGCTGACAGCAAGAGTGCTGGCTTCAACAGCAGAAGGGCGCAAAGTGTTCGCCAATGTGAAGCAAAACTTAAGCAAGCCCCTCAAAGCGAGGCAAATGTGTGTCGACGACGAAAACTTCCTTTATTCATTGAACAGGACAACCCATAATAAGCTCAACACTAATTAGGGAATGCGTTCTCGTACCTAGAACGCAAAAAGTATATTTGCTCTAGAAACCCAGTATACCGTAGGTGTTCTTAACAGATAGATCCATAGAAAGATAATTGTTCAAGATATTTTACCGAAAGCAAATGTCCAAGCACAAAATGTTTGCAGGGCCGCCTGTGAAACTAGTTCATTTTGGTCAGCTGTAAAATGATAACTACGCACGCGCAAGGGGTGGCATCGCGGTTCATTCGAAACTAAGGATGACGAACATTGATCATGAAAACTATGTTTTTAAAAATCTGGACATTTGATTCTATGTTACACTATGTCGTCTTTATTCTCTATTGGCGATGACGAAATAGACTTCGATGATGAGGTAAAAAGTTGTCGTATTCTTTCTAGTACCTAAGTTCTTAACCTTCAAATGAAAACTCAAATTCTGCTATCCGCTCTTGGAAAACATCTTCTACACTATATCCCTAATTAATATATTTATGGTTGTCAATTTATTGCTTGATTATAATAGCATTTAACATAATTGTAGGTAGAATTTCTGTATTGGCGCATACTATTTTTTAATCACGTGAATTAAGCTTCAGCAAAATCTCAGTTTTTGTAGAAATCTATGTGTTCAAACTCTATGGGGTAATTGCATACATACTTATGGATCATACTTATTTATTAAATTTTCAACCTCGAATATTGTATTTCAAGCGTTATAATTGGTTCACTCAGTCTCAGTTATCAGCTCATATACCGAATGACCATACATGGAAACTAACAAAAAAATATTGGTTATCAGTTTATTAAAAGTTTTTTGTTATTTTCAAGTATTGAAGGGTTCAGGAAGCTCATGAAATTTAATAAAACAATTCTTCCATTAGCACTTGTTGAATATGAGATGATTATTGCCAACTCGGTGCTATGCTCCTCGTTGGCTATTTACCATCTCATATCCAACGTGTGCTCTTGGAATAATTGTTAAATATACCATCTGGTTGGCCCAGTCTATCATGCAGGAGGCTCTGGTTCGATTCCCAGCTGGACCAACATTCAGGGTCTTAAAATGATTGAGGAGAAGGTGCACCTGTCATTCTATTATATGCAAGTGGTCTAAGCCTTTTCTGTCTCCTTATATAAGGACATTAAACTATAGGCCCTTGAAGAGTTATGCATTTATGTGTTTGTGTCTGTCATGTGAAAGGTCTCTGTCCACCTTAGCTTAGAGTGGTATAAAGGTAATTGTTATTGTTATTATTATTATTATCATTATCATTATTAGTGATGGTGAGAGCAATGTGTGGTGTGAAACTGATGGAGAGAAGGAGGACCGAAGACCTAATGGCGATGCTGGGATTGAAGGAAACAGTGGTTCAGATGGCAAAGGCGAATGGAGTGAGATGGTATGGGCATGTGTTAAGGAGGGATGATGGGCATGTTTTTAAGAAGGCATTGGAGTTTGAAGTGAAGGGGAAGAGGAAGCGAGGATGACCGAGGAAGACATAGAGATCGCAGGTGGAGAAGGAGAGTAGGAGTGTTGGTCTGAAGAGGGAGGATGCAGTGAATCGAGCGAGACGGAGAGTGGGAGTGGGAGAGATTGCTGGTAGAGTGGGGTAAATCCGGCCACCCTCGTTTACGGAGATGAAACCATATCAAAACTGGATTGATGATGATGATATTATTATTATTATGCTCAAATACTAAGATTACCGATTATTAATTATGTTGCCTTACATGAATGTTTAAAAGTTGTATTTAAGGATAGGGAACTATAACATTTTAAAACAAAATATTATATATATAATATTATTACTCCTAGTATGAACTGAGTCTATCTTATGGTAATTTACTTTCAATTGTTTAAATCTGTTTCTCAACTGATACAAGAGATGATTAAAGCTTTTACTATTACAGTTTACTAAAATGAAAGTGAAGTTCATGCCATACAGTAGAACTTTGGTCTAAAATTTGCACTGTTTTACTGTGCAACTCTCACTACCATTAAACAGTGTATTGACCTTCTCTTCAGTAATTTCCTCTCATTTTATGGTACGCTTGCTCTAAGAATCCATGTCCGGCACTTTGTGTATTAAGTATATTTATGCCACCTGGAAATTGATACTAAAATTTCACCTCGGCCTATTTCAGGCAAAGTAAATTACAAGAAATAAGAGAAAAATAACATATATAGCCCTCGGTGTAAAGTAAACTACAGTTTGTTGCAAGTTCTTGAACAATATATTACTGCGCAAGTGTAACAGGAAGTTTGTTTTCTAACCGCTGCTCTTGTAACTGCATTGCCAGACAGTTAGTCACATATCAGGATACAGTGTATTTTACAGAAACAATTGTTACTAGCAACCGGTCCAGTAGATGTCAGTTCCACGTTGGAAAAATTTAACAGAACCTGAAAAATTCTGAAAACTTCTGAAATCTCTAGGCTACCATTAACTTTTACTAGAAACTGGAATCAAAACAAACAAAAACATTGGTAAATTATTTGCTGCTTTTTGAACATGCATGTTGTAAATAAATTAATATAAAAGTGATTTTAATAAATATCATAGTCTAATAACTATTTTATTTTTCTTTACATTTTGTCAGGAGTTTCTCTTCCAAGTTTGTGAAACTGCATCCACAAATTTGAGTTCAAATTTGAAGGGAAAGAATACAAAATGTTCTTTAAGAAATTCTTCAAATTTAGCTCTTCAGGAAAAGAAGGTTGGTTCATTTTCCAGCAGCAATGGTCTCCGATCACCTTTAAACACCCTTTGTAACAATGTAGCATATGAAGAAACTATTGTTAATGACAACAACTGTATTGGGTCAAGATCCAAAGTTCTAAATGGAAAAGGTCTTAATTCTATACCAAATGGCTTATCCCAATTATCAACAGCAAGTTCATCTTCAACCTTGTGTCAGTCACCTCCTTCAAAGCGGTTAGCTGTTGAAATTCACGATCCTCCCAATGTCAGCAAATTTTCTTCATTCAGTGTATTTCAGAGGAAAAAACGGATTCAGGATAACTTGGAGAAAAATACCTCAAGTTCTAGGCTTGGAGAAATAAGAAATGCTCCTACTGAAAAAATGAACTTTGGTTTGCAGGTTATGAAACGCAACTCAATTGATATTGGAGAGTTGCAAAATGATAGTGAATTGCAAGAAAAAAATCATTCAGAACGAAGGTTTGTGGTTTCAAATGACACTGAGTTAGACTTAAGAGCAAGTAACAAACTTAGTGTGATTGTAAACTCAGACAAGAAAAAAGCTATGGTAACTGTTGGAAACTGTAATGTCAATGACAACTCTGAGTTTTGTGGTGACATAGGAAAGCAAGGTGGCTGCAGGAGGAATTTTTGTGATGCTTATAACAATTCATCTTCTGCTCAATCAATGATGTCATATAATGATTCAAGAGAGAGCATTAATTTAGAAAAACAAGACAATTCAATGGCAATGCTAATTTCAAACAAACCAAATATGCTCAATATCAACCCTAACACACCATTAAGGAAGCCTCAAAGTACACCAAGAGCAAGGAAATTCCCAGGTCCAGCAGGAATATTGCCAAAATTGGTGAGCACATGTACTGTAATTAATTTGAATTCATGAAATGCAATACAGTACTGTATGTTTACACATTGGTGTCTCTTGTTTATGTGGTTTGTTGTCATATCCCTTAATACTTTGAAAACTCAAAAAATGTCCTTTAAATTGGGTCATGATCATTTGAAATCTTGGAATGAGCAAAGCACAATTTTCGAACTTTTAATGTAATAAAAATAGGCTGTTTGTCAACATTTTCATTTCAAAGTGTGACTCTGAGAAGTGTGATTTGTGTAAAGAAGCAAATTTTCTATTTATTGTAAGTGAGATAAATGCCTTTATTTGTTCAAGATATTATATTCTACTGGTTCAACTGACATCATATTTGTTCTAGGCAAAGCTACATCCAGATAAACAACACTACCTGATGATTGAAATTAAAGTTTTAAATAAATCTACTTTTTGTTCCACTTAGTATCAAATTATGAAGTTATTTAAAAGTATAAAGTATTTATATTTATTGGCTTCACATCCATTTGTTTTAACCAGAGTCCAAATCAGAACTTGAATATGTTGATTTCACCACAACCAACCAGGATTCATTCCCCAGAAGTATGTAAAAAGGTATGGTTTAAACACTGGTGTACTTTTCAGATTGGGTAAATTTGTTCAACTATGTGTTGGCAATCATTTTTAATAGATAATTTTTTTAATGTACAGTAAAACAATGTAAAGAAAAACCTACTAGATGTTTTAAAGTTTGGTAACAGAAATTTAAAACGAGAAGCCATTCCATTCTTGATGTAAAATTTTAAAATATTATTTCGGCTATCCTCCGATAACCATCTTCTGATAACTAGAGAAAAAACACTAAGTAAGCCAGGTTAATTATAGATTAATTTTACTTTTAGTAATTTATATCATTCTTACATCTTATTTTCCTTTGAAAATATCCAACAGTTTTTAAAAAGCTTTGGAAATGTTTAAAAACTGTTTCTTGATAATTATGTAAAGAGTCTTTCAGAAATCTTTGCAAAAGTTTTGAAATCTAGGAATCTTTTGGACAATTTTGGAAGTCAATTATATTATTATTTTCTTTTTTTTATTGTTGCATTTTAATATACAGAAATTGTATTTCAATTACTGTAACATGAATTTTTAATACTAAGTAATTTAATATTAAATCATAAAAACTTAGTCTGAATAAGTTTCTTGCAGCACCTTAATCTTTAATGTTATTGTAAAAGGCTGTGCCTCAAATTTCCAATGAAGATGAAGACTTCAACCAAGACCCTTGGGTTACTATGGCAACAGAGTTTAACAAAGGTAAGGTTTTTGATTTATTTTATTTACAATAATTTAGTGGTACACACTTAATTTTTAAATTTAGTCTTGAAGTTGAAAAAGGGACTCTCCATTTTGAGTTTTTAAAATAATTCTTTATGTTATAGAAAGAGTTCTGTCAAATATACCTGTTGGAAATTAATACTGAAACTTTTGATTAAGAATGCAACTATCTAGGGCTTCGAGCCGAGAACATACATGTGTTAATTAAGCCAAACACATTAATATATGTGGTTCCTGTTATGTATCCTAAAAATTAGGGTTTGCTGCTCAGATTTAATATTTTGTTTATATTTTAATTTTGTTTATAATTTTTATATATTAAATCATTTTGTAGAGTGAGTAAAATTTCACTGGGGCTGAATAGAAACCATTTTTCCCCTTTATTGTTGCTACAAGCTGGGTAATCTAATGCTACCACCTCACATCAATAATGATTCTTAGTGAATAAGAACTGACCTCGAGATTAATAAATCATTTATTATATTATAACTGTTTTATTTCTGGTTCAGGGCCCAGTTCCACAAAACTCCGATTAACTTAATCCTGGATTAAGACAAAATTCAGAGACCCATTTTTTGATAAGTAAAGCTTTGTGATGCTTACAGAATTCTGCTTAGTTTAACCAATAAGGAAACTTGTTAAATCGGAAATTCCAGACCAGAGCAAGCTATAGAAGATACTGTAGGAAACAGAAACATGGATTAAAAAATTAATCCTGGGTTATCACAAATCGGGTTTTGAGAAACCTGCCCCAGAAATTTTTGAAACTTTCTTAACCCTTTAACTCCCAATAAGTTATCAACAATCAACTTCTCCTTAAATAACAAATACAAAGTAAGACATTTGGTAATGAGAAAATGAGAGTTGATCAAACAAAGCAAACTACAGATGGATTAAAAGTGAAATTCTCTCAAAGTTGTTCAATGAAAAGTATGGGACCAAGTAGGGTGAACTTAATAATTCAACTGGGACTGAAAGGGTTAAAATTGGTTTTAACGCCTCCCTAAATGGATAGTGAGGGAATAAAAAAAGTATTTGAGTTAGAAGAATTTTGGCGATGACCACCAAACCATCCCTCCATACCATGCGAAAGAGCAGCTTTCACTAGGGACCGTTTGGCGGTTTTCTGTCTAAAATTAACTTCAAATTTAATTTTCAAGCTTCACCATAATTCTCCCAAAGTCAGATTTCGCTTTAAAAAAACACTTAGTTTAGAAAATCTATCAACGCTCCCTCAAATCTCATCCGAAAAATCTAGAAATATTCTAGATGCTTTCTTATTGTTCAATCTGTGATGTGATTATCGGACTTTTCACATTTCAAGTAATGACGGACTGTCATCAAAATTATCACTAAAAGAAGTAAAAACTTGGTGTTAGGGTTGAAATAAGTAATTAAAGATATAACTTTATTACCTTAGATTCACACACAAAAAAACCACTTGATATGTATAAATATTACAAAGATTTGGTAAAAGCTGCTCAGAGAAGTAAGAAACTTATCGAGCTAAGTACTGTAGCTGTATTCAAAATACAGTATTTACAACAATATTCCAGTCATGGTAAAATACATTTATTAGTTATATTTAACAAATAGATTCCATGTTGCCGTGCGTCTGTTCAGTAATAGATCACAGATGACGTCAAAATGTGGT
>JAOBRB020385793.1:0-10326 GCA_027575285.2 Zoanthus pulchellus | reverse complement strand
CCGGTTAAATGGATTATCCCAGAGCTCTCGATTCGTGGCGCTGACCACAAGGATCGTGGCTCTGGGAACGAGATTGGGCAATTACAAAACAATTTTTTTTGGCCACCCTTTTTTTTTTTGGAATGGCACTTCTCTTTGTTTTTATTTTTTGAGATAACCCACTTTTAAGCTCAAAATTTTTGGATGGTCCCCCAAAAAACCTTATCAGTCAAGGGGGCTGACCCCCGGGAAACCGCAGGGAAACTACGCGATTGGTAGGAGATTTACTGCAAACAAGGAGATTAGAGTGCTTTCACCTTTTTGGCAAAACTCCCCCGCGATATCTATCCACGGGATTTGCTACTTCCTAGCCCTAGAGGCAAGGATATTTGTTTCAAGGTCTTAGCTCTAGGGGCTTTAACAAGCATTTCCGATGGCAGCCTGTAAATGGTGGGGACCTGGGGGTTGGTCTCCTGGGCTGGCCGCTGATATGCGCCTTAGCTATTAGGAATTTTGAATTAGTAATGAGGAATGTCCAATTATTCAGAAGGAATCTTGAGTTATTAACAAAAAAACATATTTTCAGGTATATCATCTTTTTTATCTACAAAGTGTATGAAGAAGTTTGTTTCATGGGTTTGAATATATCCACAAAATTTGATTGAGAACCAAACACAGAATGTTAAGTTTTGGGTTAGGGACTTTGTAAATTCAGGCTAATGGGACTTTTAAAAAAATGCAAAACCAGCAGGAGTAGGGGGTGGTCAATGTTAAAGAACATCATTTTCACAGCACTTTATTTAGTTGGGCTGAGTCACAGGACAACGGAGATTCCCACTAAGGTACTGAAAGGCTAGTCACGTGACTTACCTTGCTCCAAACTTTGCCTTGGTGAAAAGGATATCCCTAGACCTGAAAACGAACCCCACCTCCCAAATCATAACCTTAACCTAAATCATCAACCCAAACCCTGACTTAAGAATGACCCTAACCCTATTCATCACATCTACGTGTCAAAAAGCTGGGCCACGTGACCTTTATTTTTTGTTAAGAAAGACTTTCGAGTTAGTAGCACACAATTCCAAGTTAGTGTTTCCAAATGTTTCACCGCAATAAAAAGCATATTCACACAATTCCAGAACACAAAAAACAATAGGCATAGCCACCATATCTAAAATAAAAGAAGATATCAAAGTTGTTTTGGTAAGAGAACAGCAACATGGTTGCCATGACGAATGAAAGCGCTTTATATCGGGATATATACGGACGGAATCTAAAATGTTAGTGTAGTTTTTTTGATGTGCGCAAACATTGCAAACAAAATTAGAATACAAAAAAGTTGTGGAATGTCGTTGTTTCCAAATAATGTGCCGAGAACCAAATTGATCCAATTTCTTGATGAGGTCCAGTATTTAGTGCTGCACGGGTACCATAGCAACAGGCTGGCTTTGTATAACAACAGTGGTTTGTTCCTGGAAATAAAAATAAGAAAAGTGTTGAAAAATGAAACTGGTCCAAATACCAGTATCCAATTGAACCCGGTGTATTACCATTATTATCATACAATTTTAAATAATAAATTACAATTAGTTAAACTCTTGTTACTGAGCCATCGAAGTTTTATCAAAAACACAACACAAACAGCAGTATATGGTTCAACATATGTTATCAAAAGTGAAAAAGACGTTAAAATTTTGAAATTATATACAAGCAAGAGAAATAATTGGAACCGAAAGTTAATGCTTTAAAAGTAATTATCTCATTATGCAGGGCAGTCAGAATTTGATATTTGAAACCATGTTCCGAACTTGAATAATCCTTTTGAACTTATCAATACAACAGTAACCCATATGGGTCATTACTTGTTGGTTGGTTAGGCGCTTTTTTTCTACTCCTCTGTCATATGTGTTTGCTATCTTTTTGACACTAACTTTGCTACTTTTTTGCCACTAATTATGCTACTTTGAGTTATTTTAGCAATTAATTCCCAAATATTTCTTTATAATCAGCAATACACCTCACAGATTTGACACTCACAATTTCACTGGCACAGCAAACTCCCAAGCAACCAATAATTGATCCTGCGAATGCCATGATGGTTCCAAACGCACTCAATATTACCACGGCCAAAAATGTCGCCTCCACAACATAAACCCAGTTGCAGTCCTCGACTGTAAAAAGATTGTATCTTAATGACAAATGATTTACTTCAAACATTTTCCAGATCATGCTTTAACCATGCTAAGAGCTGAAAAATCTGAACCGACATAACAAGAATATACTATACTGAAAAAATTAAATGACAACATAGTACAACTGTTAATCAGCAGGACACCTAAATTGCATGCAAGTCTAAAATCCGTTTTTGAATTGTTCATGATTATTGATTTTATAGCGTGCCACAGACAGTGAAAACTACAGGTTAATAAAGTATAACTATAGTATTCAGTATCGAACAGAAAACCTGCCTGGAAAATCGCTATTTTTTTAAAAAAATAAGTAATTAACAAGGGCTCATTATTACGTCTTTTACTCTTTTTACTATTTAAAGTAAAACTAAGTTAAAGACTCAAGACGTTAATGAATCGTTCATAATTAATAAACCATAATAATTTAAAACAAAAAGCCACAGTGTGATTTGGTTCTTAATCAAGGTCTATCTCTTACAGGCAAGATTCTGTGTAAGAGTGAAAATATAACTTCCACCAAGAAAGCCTGTTTGTATATACGCAAAATCCCTGTCAAGAGTTTTCCCTGCAGACAAAACACCTATATACGGGTCTGGTATGTGTATGAGACAAACAAAAAGTGTTCACTTGACATGGGCAGAGAGTGACCAGTGCACTGGCAGCTGTTCCCCACAGTTTTACAAGATGACTCAACCCATCCGATGACCAACTGCCAGATGAGCCAAATCAAAAGAGCCAACACACATTGCACAGCAAGAATGATGATCTCCAGGATGTTGAGCACCAGAAAACCAATCATCTGAAATAAAAAGACTCATTTAATGGACACTAGTGATCATGGTTATAGTTATATATAAATTATCATAAATGTTACTGTGATATTTTAGGATAATATAGATAGTAACAAAAGTAGTAATAGTAATAGTTGTAGTAGTTGTATCAGTAATAATTATAATAATAATAGCAATAATAATGATAATAATAATAATAATAATAATAATAATAATAATAATAGTATGAATGATAGTAATAGCAGCAATAAACGAATGTTTAATAAAAGTAATTAATTTTTTTTTCGTTACTTACAGCACATTTGTTCTTCTTTGCCCAAGTTAGGATGCCAAGAATTCCGGAGATTATAATCTGGTAAAGTTTCAAAACCGCAAATTAATTTTAAAAAAAACGTCTTTCTGTAATTTAAAATATTTGATCATAATATCCTTTATGGGTGTGAAACAACATACTTCAATCATAGGCAAATACGATACGTTTTGTAAATTTTATAAGTCAAGTTGCTTCATAGAAAAGGATCAACGCAGAAGTCAGTTAAAGAACGCCAAATCCAAACATCGCGTGCATTAAATACTTAAAAACTGATAACTCTTCGAGAGCCGCTCCAGTTGGTTAGGCTGTGCTGCTAGGCTACTGATTAAAACTTTCAAAAGCAAAACCATGCATCCAAACGCTACTCCACGGTTTGGCCAGAACCTGCACGCATACGCACAACCATCTTCACCAGAGTAACTTACAGCAAGTAACTGGAGCAACTGTGGACAGCTGTTTCGTCCTTGTTAGGACTCATCCCTACGGTATAGCTTTTTATCCACAAGCAATGGGCAACAAATGGCAAGTTCAGAAAAGCATGGAGTAGAGCTTGGCTGTTTTTTTCCTTTTAAAAGTTTTACATTTGTATTTTGGAACCACCTAGATCCTCTCTTTGGCTGCTCTCTCCTCACGCATTGCCTGTGGTATGTTTGGTAAACACTGACAACCAAGGGCAAGGCCCCACATGCATGCAATTGGAGCTAAACCTTAAACTGGTTCTCTCAACCTGTTCTTGAGGCTCTTTTCTTGTAGCTGAAAAACTATACAGTGCCGATGATTCCTAACAAGGACGAAACAGTTGTCCGCGATTCCTCCAGTTACTTTCTTTGAAATAACTCGGATGATGTTGGTTGTGTGCATGTGTTTGTATGTTCTGGCCAAATCGTGGCGGTAGAGTTTGAATGGTTCTTGCTCTTAAAAGTATTGCTGATTAAAACCACTTTGCAGAATACAAAGCTCTGTGGTGAAGATTTGACAGTAAAAAGATGAACTGTTAACGAACCCCGTACTCCTAATCGGGCGCCGAAACCCCGGCCCAGCTATCGTGTAACCTGGAGATATGAGGTCAAGCAATGGTGAATCCCTTTTAAAACTGGTATGTTTTTCGCACGTCGAACAAAGCAGAAAATCTTGAATTTCCAGAATTATAATTGCAAATTCAGTTGTGTCTGTTAAAGCATTAATCGTAATAATAGATTATTGCTTTTCTTCGTGTTTTCCCATACATTCTGCATGCTCTAACCTTGATTTTTACAAGATCCAATTAGACACAAAAGACAAGTACAAAACAAAAGAAATAATCAAAACACCTTTGTTTCGAATACACTATAATGGCCGCCATGACAAATCAAACCAGCAAGAGTCAACTGCTATAAGAGTTCCTTTTTGTTAGAATTATAAGATGTGAACGATCTCCCCTAAAAACCTGAGAAGCAAAAAATATTGGTGCGTTGAAGAAAAGCCTGAAACTACATCTCAATATCTACAGTAAACATTATAGCAATCGATACAAATGTTGAATCAATAAAATTTTAGCCATTCTTAACAAATTCTATATTTTATCATATACTTCTTGTAATTTATTATTTATATTATCTTACTCTTCGGAAGTTGTCAAATAGGGTCAACCTTTCTTCAGGGTGTATTTACTCTTTTTCTTTTTTTAATAGAAAAGTTGCTAACTGATTAAAATCATTTAGCATGCAATTTGAGAATATATATTTATGTATGTATGACGTCAAATGAAAACCTGCAACTGTTAATCGCATGATATTGAGTGTATAATATCGAATAAATAAGCAAAAGTGAAATTTTCAAAGGATAACAAAATTTGTCGTCTTTAAAAATTCACGAATACTTATTCCAAGTGGCATTGAGAAAAGATATGTGATTACTTGATACTAAACGCGAAAAACAGCACAAAGTAAAAGAAAGTTAGCCGATCACGAAATGTTATAGTGCACGCCTATTTACTTTGTTCATTCAACTGTTTGTCTAATATAGCTCAAACACATGTCGATCAAGTTCAGACTTTCACAAGAACAAACTATACGTAGATTCTTTCGACTTAAAAATAATTATTTTCAAAGTTTTTAGATAAGTTCAAAGCAAACTTCAGCTAATTACAATATAAAAGCTAATTTTTAATGAAATTAATATAACGATTCTGAAATGATAAATCAATTATAGAAACTCGGCCTTGAAAACAGCGAAACTGCCATGCTGAACTTTCGAGTGAAAAAAATTGAATCTGGCAGTGGTTGAAAATGACTATATATACGGCTTGCTTTTGATAACCCAAAATGGCTGGACTGACAGAAAGATTATTCGAGTACACACTCTTTCTTAAATAAGAACTCCTTATTAAGAACTCCTTATTTTTGGACCGTGGGTGAATGTTGTTATCATTTTTGGGATTTCTGCATCAATGTTCTTAAAAATATCCTTAACCCTTTCCTGACGGCGGCTGCTAATTTCGATCGCTGAGGATCGATGCACTTTCGGCTGCTGTAATTTTTTTTGACGACCTAAATCAAAAATCGGGCACGCTGAAAAGATAGCTCTTGAAACGAGCTTTCCAACGAACCCAAACATGACCTAATTTGATGCAGCCAAAGTCGAGAAAATTACTTTCAAAGTTGGCTTTTTAACAAAACGAAAAATCTTCAGTTTTGACTTTTTCGTCGTCGGCAAAGAGTTAATATAAATAAACTTTATTGTCTTCGCACTTTTTAGACTCGGAAAAATATACTTTGAACACTGTTTGTGTATCTAAAAATATCGTTACATAATAGCGGGGAGGGAAGGGCCGGCTTGATTGAGCCATGGCTTCCCATGCAGCAATCTTTTAGAGTTATACTATTTCTTTTATTAATTCGGAGAAGACGTCGACGCCAGACGCCAGACATGGACAAAGCCTTGGATTGTAGGTCGGCTATCAAAAGGAGTATGTGCTAATATTATTCGCGAATTGAATTGCAAATTGGCAAATTAATATACGTAAAACTGCGAATTGGGAATTTGCACTGATATTCCACTTTCCGAATAAAATTTTCCGCAATAATTAATTATAAATATTTCGCCAAAAAACCCAGCCTTTCCGGCGCGACAAGGAAAATTATCACTCTGCTTGAGCTGAAATTATCATCATTGCTAATCCGTTTTTTTTTTTATGTTTTTAACATTTGGGTATAATTGTTGTGAGTTGTGGAGGACTTCCTTGACCTGCTTGAAGTACGAGTTATCTAGATAGCTATCGGCTCTCGGATCATAAGATTTTCAACCTTAAGTTGGCCAGAGTTAAATTAAGAATATTGAAAATTCAAATGTTTGTATCGCGCGGTAAATCTAGCTACTGAAGGTTTACAATGCGTAAGGTTTGCTCAAGAGCATAAATTGCTACATACCCCCACACTAGACCATAAGCCGGTCCCATCGCCTCCTCCATAGCTGATCCACACAATACCGCAAAAAAAGATCGCAAGACCAAACGCTAGAAGCATAATTCCAACGAGGCCTGCGGCTTTTGCTTTTCCATCTTCGACAGGTCGAGCCATCTTTTGGATTTTTTGATTCTTCTAACTCTTCTCTCTTCTGATTCAATATAGAAATACCGTTGGGAATATGTGTTTTTCAGTTTTGAGAAACACTACGGTAACAGCATGAAAACAATTTAATATTATAAATAATGTAGCAACAGCGAGACAAAAACAAGATAGATTATATGAAGTCCATTTTAAATGTAAAGTTAAGAGCAATATGAGGTGAAAATATTGTATTTTAGAAGACCCTCGTCTGTTTAAATAAATCAAGTTGTTGCAGTACAGATACAAAAAATCCGAAACAAGTGTATAACCATAAATATTGGTTTATTACGCATAATTGTCCGTTAATGGTTAAGCATTTCTGGTTACCATAACAACTTACGGGTTTCTCAAATAAAAACAGGAAAAGTGAATGCAAGAGTAATTAAAGTGTTGATGTAGTACCACCTTTCATCTGTTGTGAGACTGACGCCTTTTCTTAAATTATTCCGTTCTAGCTGTCATTCATTCTTATCGCTTTATTGCTTCTATTAATATACATTTTGAGTTTGACTTACCTCATGCGTAAGAAATTTTTCTAGCTAGTGTAAAAAAGGTTTAATTTTTTAGACTGTTCAGAAATACTAAATATTGTCCCAAAAAGATTGTCTCAAAAAGAATTAAACAGCTGTCTACGGTTGAGACAAATATGTAAAAGTTACACCGTATAAAAAGAGAGAATGATTAGCACTTAGTAGTAGTACTTCGTCAGTGGAAAAGCTTTCACTCTGACGATGGACTAACATTCGAAACTTCAGTAACTATACTTTCTATTATTCGGTATAAAATACACACATTTTTAATAATATATTGCCGTCGAGGCTCTTCTATACCAGTTACAAAGAGGAAACCATCATACTCTCAAAACTAAGAATATTTGCAAAAATGTTCTCAGCCTAATATCGCTTAAAAAGTAAGACCTAGTTCATATACGTCGAGTTTAATACAATTATATTCGTAGACTGAGTGTTGTCCGATTCATTCGACGAATCTAATGCAAACGGCTGAAACGAGATATGCTGTAATGACTTTTTATCCACTTTCGACAGACAAGCAATGGCTATAAAAGTCAGTTACGATTTTCAGGTATAAAGAATTTTTCTAGAGTAAAAATGACAAACGTACTCACAGGGTATCATATGTTTTTATTTTTACCTAGAAAATTTTGAAAATGCTACTGAAAAGTACAAAAATAACAGTTCCCTATTGATATTGCGATTATTGCATCAAAGTTAGCCGGACTGCAAAACAATCTCTTCCTTTGTTGGGAGATCGAAAACCCAAGTGTGTTCATCAAAAGGGAAAATAGAAAACAGGAATGGACAGCGAAGAAAAAGTGGGGCGAGGGGCAGAGGGCTTTCGCCTCGTTCATTATTCAGGTTTCTCCATTATATATCGCCAATAATATTTATAGGTAAACTACATGTATCCAGTAAGTAACTCTTAAATATACAACAATTAGAATGACACATAGTACAGGAATATAAAAATAAATAATTTATCAAGTAAAACTACCCTGCCCAGTGCAGTATTCGATAAGTTCCATAACTGAAAAGTGTTACTATTTTACAACCGATTTTAAATGTTCATGTATTATATAATGAACAGTTTTGGCTACGTAGAGTATCTGCTCTAGTGGAGTCCGCTGTTCACTGATGCACGGGAACCATAGCGACAGGCTGTTGCTGCACAATAACAGTGGTTTGTTGCTAAAAAAAAAAGAAAAAAAATGTTTTTTAAAACATAAGAAGATATATGGGGTGATATATATTACTTCTACGCTCTAAGTTTTAACTCACTTATGCCCTCTAAAATCTGTTGAACTAAGAACGAACGTAGTTGACGCAGTTTCTGCCTAAGCCAACTCAGCTATTCATCCTACCGGGATAGATAAATGAGAAGCACAATCTGCTGAAAGCTAACATGCAATGGGAGATAAAGATTAAGCACCGGCTCCGTGAGATAATTGACTCGTAAAGGATTTAGATTTAAATAAAAACAGAGGTGTAGGAAGCAAATTCAAAGTGGGGGGGAAACTCCAGTTTTGGGAAACTTAACAGTTAATTGTTTTAACACCCATTTTTACCTTGATGTCATGTTTTGGACATTAATTATGTTACTCTAAAGTTGATATAAATTTTAGTAGGGTATTTGGTATTGAGAAACGTTAAAAGGTATATAATTCTTCAATTTTATATTTGACGGTGTGCAAAATGGGAGATCTACCTGATTCCCTATGTTCTCTATTGTATACACTGCTGCTGACACTTGGCCTCACAACAACACGAAATTGCTTTACAGCACCAATTGTAACAAGTTTTGTTTCTTATGATTATGAATAACTGTGGGCTACACATTTCTCACTCTTTCATTTTAGAGTAACATGTTTAATTAAAATTTGATATATATTCCTATGTAACGTGGACTTTAAAGTCCCAGAAATGGTGACTTACCCTGCATTTCCCTTAAGTTATCACATATATTTTTTTCTTACGGCCAAAAACGGGGGGGCCAAAACATATGATGGCCCCCCACATTTAAAAGTGGGAAGGCAATAGCCCCCGTGCCCCCCCCATCCCCGCTTCCTACGCCACTGAAAAATAAAGCAAACAGGCTATTTCCGAGTTCTCCTGTACCTTTGATTCAAAGCGAGTCTAATTGCAAAACCTTTCATATAAAGATAGTTTTGCATTCAGTTTTAGTTTTATGCAAATCAAGTCATTTTCATAAGAATGGCTTAGCACTCGGAAATGACCTATTCGTCATGTGAATGTTTGAGTGCATAAATGTTTTAGTCATATTCAAGACTGGTGGCTAATTTTGCCTCCGTTAAAACCAAATGAAAATTTAGACCAGAACAATACTATCATTCTCTATAATGGAAACAACATTTTGTCTTGGTACCATGTTAGAAGCTACAAGATAAATAACGATACATCAGATAAATGCGAAAGAAATAAATTCGTCCTGTAAATGACAGTCATTAGAGATTTCTAGACCCAAAATGGAGGACAAGATTTAAATCCAAAAAAGTGCGCGCGCTTGAAATACCGTACTTCTCCTCGGATATATAACGTCTCTATTATCATCTAAGCAGCCCGCAATTTTCCATTCAATTATATTTTACTAAAAAACACTATTTAAATGACGTCCATATATAGGCAAAACCCCGTATCTGAGACAAAAATTTCTGGGCCAAAAAATATTTCTGATTTAAAAATTTCTGGGCCAAAAAAATATTTCTGAGATAAAAATGAAATCCTAAATTGAAGTTTAAAAAATCAAAAAATTTAAATAAAAAAACTATCTTAAGGGTATAATAAATATATCTTATATCTGATCGAGATGGAAAAACAATCATTGAAAGAGTTGAGAGTTCTTGCACGAAATAAACGTATGAAAGGTTATCTTCGAATGCGTAAAAAAGAACTAATCGATGCGTTGGAACAAATGAAAGATATCCCTGAGGG
>JAOBRB020385682.1:0-10327 GCA_027575285.2 Zoanthus pulchellus | reverse complement strand
AGATTCTAGGATTTCCTTGATTGTTTACATATTTTTTTCTCCTGTTCTACTTCTATACCAATCTCAATGTTTTTTTTTAGATATGTAAAAAAAAAGGTAAAAAAAAATGCTTGTAACAAAGGAAATATTAATAAATAAATTCTAAATTCTAAAAAAATTCTAATTCTAAAATTCTAGACTTGGCTCTCTTATAAGGGCATTCAGCCACCAGATGTTCAAAAGAAGAACACCAGAGGCACGATTTCGGTTGGGCGGTATATTTGAAGCCAATCGAAATGCCCTTATAGGAGAGCCTAACGGGCAGTGGCTTGGCCAGTTTGACGAAATAGATGACCCAGCATCCATTCTCCAACGTTTAGAGGTCTTCTTCTTTGTGGTAGAGCCTCCTGATGTTTTTGACCTCACCATACATGGCGAGGAGAGATTTCAACTCTGTGTCTGCAAACTCGATTGGCAAGAACACAGACACAAAGGTAAATTGCTCTGACAGCGATTTAAGATCAAAATGAGCATGGTTGTAGTCTACTCCAGTAGCAGCAGCCCTGGTAGCATCCTGAGTGGTTTTGAAGCAGAGGTCCACTACAGAACCTCTGCCGAGAGCTTGAATTCCCACAAGCTCAAAGAATGAAGATCTGAGCTTGCAAAACAGATTTTTAAAGGATATTTTGGTCCCCTCTGGGACCCTAAGGCGCAATGTCCGAGAGAACATGGCACACAGAAATTGCAAAATGAGAATTCAAAAAGAAATCAAAAAGTCACCCACCACCTTTTGGGAACTGATTCTCATCTGTGCATTTTGTCACCTCCTGTGCTGAACTCTGCTTTAAATTTCTTTTTGCTGCTCGCTTTTTTTCTTTTCTTTTCTTTTCTTTTCTTTTCTTTTCTTTTCTTTACCCTCTCCTTAGCTACAGGAATGTAAATGCAGTCTATACGACACCCGACTGTGCCATTTTTGTCCCGCCATGTGATGTCTGTTCCGTGTGGGTACATAGTGCGATAAGAATCAACTAAAGAAAAATTACTTAAAAAATTATTTAAGTCTGTAAACCCGACTTCTTAATAGAGCGGATTACCACCCCACTTGTCAAGGTTTACGTTCTCTACACAGTTAAAATCTCCGCCGAGGGTTGGAAGTCCTAAATGTGCAAAATTATGCAAAGTGTCAAAAAAAGAAATTTGCTCAGCTGGAACGTTGGGAGCTAAAACATTGACAAGCTGAATAGTAATCGACTCTGTTGGCACAGACAGATAAAACTCTACCTTCTGTGCCAGACTCCAAAAAGCTGGGCCTCCCCACTGGGGAGTCCACATGTCAATCTCTTGCGAGTTCGAAACATGAACCTCTTGAAGCAAAAAGATGTAATAATTCTGTTCTTTCAAACATTTAAATATATTTAAACGTTTGGACTCGTCTTGCATCTCGTTAACATTGAGAGAGCAAGTTTTTATTCGATCCATAACTAGAACTGAAGATAAAATTAAAAAACAATTAACTAAACATAAATTAAATGAAAAATAGAATAAAAATCAATATAAATAAAAATTAACCTGGTATCTTACTGTGCTCTAGGAGCAATAAATAACTTTAAAATGGTATCATAATAATTTAAAAGTTCAGCTTTAGCGACCTTGGAGGAAGTGTCTTTGAGACTGTCCCAGATTTTAAAAATTGTGGTCTTGTCTTGGAGCTTGATAGGTTTAATGTCTTCCTTTGCAAGGTCGATGTAATTTCCTTTGAGGAGTTGTAGTAAATATGCCCATGCTTTGAGCACGGTGTCTTTAGCAACTGCCTAAAGCTTGTAGTTATCTTTTCGGGATTGAAGATCTTCTTGGAAGACTTCGAAACAGTCGAGGGAGGCTTTTTTTCCTTGTCCTTTTGAAGGAGAAGCAAGGGGTCGTTTGTGTTTTGGCGTGCTTTGAGCTTGGCTGGTTTGATTTCCTTTCACAGCAGGTGGCGAAGGTTCACTTGGTGAGATTTCCATTTCATGGCTTGTGTGTGATGTGGATGGTTGACTTTCCTCTTGGTGGGGAGTGGAGTTGAAGTTGACAGGGGTTTCTGCTTTTTCGTCTCTGCGGACTTGGCTCTCTTCGGCCACCAGATGTTCAAAAGAAGAACAACTGAGGCACGATTTCGGTTGGCCGGTATTTTAAAACCCGATCGATATGCCCTTATAAGAGAGCCAAACTGGTAATGGCTTGGCCAGTTTGGAGAAGGCCACCACGCGGCAACCATTCTCCAGGTTTTCAAGGCCCTTAAGTATTTAGAATAAGTTAGCTAAGGAAACTGCTCTAACCAATATCGATTAAACCTTGGACTTCTTCTGTTTCTCACAATGCCTTTGAGAATTGAAGATTTGAAATCTATTTTTCCAGGCAGCAGACGTGAATGCTGTTCATCCTGATAATTGATAACTGTTTCTTCAACTTCGTTTGATAATGGTCGACCAACTTCCTGTTTAGGGTCTGGTAAAATGTCAAATTCTTTTTTTCAACTTGCGTGCTTCTTTTACTTTATTTGTTTAAACTTTGAACTCCTCCACAACTTTTCCAATTGTCCAACTTTCAGGTGCTAGAGTTGAAAGTTGCACTTGTTTCTGTTTTGATGAAACTTTCATTTTTTCCTTTAGAAGTTTTACAAGCCTGTCCATATCATCGCAGTTATTACATTGCTGAGGTTGTGCCTGTTATAACTCTTGTGGCTCTACTTGTAGCACTCTTGCCATTTTACTTGAAAAAGCATTTTCAAACTCGTAATACTTTCTTTTTGCATAAGAATGCTTCTTCCAGGCTTTCCTTGATTTTCTGGCAGCATTGTGTGTCTTCATGACCTGGTCACCACGGTCAACACCTTGCACGAACTGTTTGTAATCAAACTCTGCTTGCAGGCAAGGGACATAGATTTCTGTTCCATCACGCCCATGACGGATGCTATCCTACATCTGTCCTGGATTGTTGTCGACATAAAGTGAGTGGATGGTTGAGATGAGGTGAACTGGCCTCTTGTCAAGCCAAAGTGCGGCTAGCAGTTGGTGAAATGCTAGCCATCTATAGTGACCTTAATTCAGGGTATTCTCTTCCCTCTTAGTGACAACCAGTGATTTAGGGAACCCTACTCTGTTTCAGCGAGTGATACCGCAAGCATAAATACCTCGTTTGAACAGTTCAATGAATATGGTTGGGTTAGAGTAATAGTTATCTATGTAAACATGGTGCCCAGTGTTGTTAAAATTGACAACTAAATCACGTACAACACGTGTTAAATGTTTTTCGGTCTGTACATGTTCCTTTCTTTGTATACCTGAAAGCGATACACACATCCAGTTTTGGATTTGTGGACCCAAAGTTTTATTCCCCATTTGACTGGCTTTGCTTTCATGTACTGCTTTAGGGAAATCTTGCCTTTGTGTGCAACCCATTGTCTCGTCAATAGTTACTTGTCGATTCAGCTGATACTCTTTTTCACAATTTGCAGAGATTTTGGCCAAAAATGTCCTCACTTTACCGATCTTGTAATATTCAGGCTCACCATGCCTTGCAAGTGTTGTATTATCTGCTAGGTGGAAGTATCGGCAGGTTTGTGTAAAACGATCTCGGCTAAACACACAAGTGATACCAAAAATATGTGTGAAAACATTCTGCCTCCAATATTGTGCAAATGAAGGCAGTCTGGCAATTCCCATAATAATAAGAAAGCCAACAAATGCTTGCATTTCTGGCTTGGTAACTTCATGCCATTCTCCTTTGTGCTTTTCCGATTTTTTAATTTTTTCCCAAAAGCTTGTCTTGGTAGTGTGGGAAAATGAATGGTACTGACTTGCTGAACATCTGAAGAATTTGTTTTGGTACACCATAAGTTACAGTGGGGCTTTCTGTTCTTACCTTCTGCCAGGTAGAGTTATATACTGTTGAATATTTTGCTGAAATTACTTTTTTTGGTTGGTTTACGGATAATATTGTGCTCTCTGCCTATCTCTTTTTTCGAATACTGTGAGTTTGTTGCAACCAATACTGCATTTGGAGTTTCGGGTGATCTGCACACAAAGTTACAGCTTATTTAAGTGTCAATCAAATTATTTTAAACAAAACAGTAAATATAGGAAAAATATTGTGAGCATGCTTCGGTTAAAAGAATTTGAATTACAAAACTAAAATTTTTTAAGTGTGTGTTTTTGGATTATTTTTGTAGTTAATTTGAAAAAGAAATTTTATTTTTAGTTATTGTTTTTGTAGTTAATTTGAAAACGAAAAGTTTAATAAGAAATTTTTGAAAGGATCAACTGGAAATCGTTTTCTCGGTTATCTGCCACGTGCCCTTTCAGTGTTTATATACAATAACAATTTTTTCCATAACAATTCTGTTTTTTGGTTGCGAGTGTTTGTAAAAACAACACCTGTTTAAATAATTTTTCCCCTGGCTTTTTTCAGAACAATGTCATGTTCACATACTGAGCTAAATAATTGTTATAAAACAATGCAAGATTCTGTTTAATTTTGTCACAGTATGTTTGACTGAAAGTAGTTTTTTTATGTGCTGTCCTTTCTATGTGTAAATAAAAAAGTAACACCAGGTTCTATTTGTGTCAGCCATTTGCCTCTAAATTTGAGCAAAATAAGCATGATTTTGTCTTAATGTCGCTGAGCCATCACTGCTTACTAAATAAAGGAGATTGTCTGGCGAAGTAATTTCATTTTTTATGGAGTATGGCACTTAACTTCCAGAACTCCTTTGCCACAACATAAACACTCTATTAGAAGATCTGGAATTACACCAAGAAATTAATCCTCTTCCGAAATGAAAAGTCGACATTCTCTATGTTTAGCTTTTCGGTGTTCTTTCTCAAATATTTTAACGTACTTTTGTTTGGCCACCTCTCACATTTTTCCCACACATAAGGGTACTTCGATTTTTAGGTGGTGTGCTCATGCCATGCAAGCTTTTCACCAGTTTGGATGCATCACCTCTTTGGGTTTGTAGAGTTTCTGCTCTTGAATACACCCGATAGAAGTTTGAGGCTGTAATTTTTCCCTTTTTATTTTCTTGCCACTTGTAATTGTCTGACCGACCAATAGTGGCCTTTTCAATTAGTTCTATGTCATTAGAGTTCATTGTTTTTTCATTGGATGTGGTAATAGAGATTTTTTTTAATCAACAGTTATTTTTTTTTGCATTCTTCTTCAAATTCAGCCTTGCACATTGCAACAAAATTTGATTGTGGTAGCACATCTTTAAAGCGTTCAAATGCATTACTTTGTTGTGCTTTCTGTTGATGTGCATCAAATAGAGTGCGGCGATAATCAACAGAATTTCTGGCGGGCTCTAGAATAAAAAAAATACAGTAAACTTGTGTAAATATTTATTGAAAAATAAATTAATCTTTGATTATTGTAGTTGGTTGGATACATTTATGATCATATGACTTGTTTTGACAACATAGGTCAAACCAATTTTAAATACTTATTGAAACACAAGTACTTGTATAATGTCTGGCATTTGTAACACTTTGAATCAAATGATGTTATGGTATGTATGTATGAATGCAGGTCGAAGATAACATCATACGACATGATATTTGAAGTGACTCGTTATGAGGATGTTTTGCCCTATGGAACTGGAATAATATAATTATTTACAATAGTCAGATCAATCATGTGGGAAAATAGTTTTCCAGCACCTCGTGCATTTCCTGAATATTCTATTTTAGTTAGATGGAGACAATACGGTCTCCTGATTTAAGGGTGTCAGTCTCCCTTCGAAAAGAACCAGATTTTACCTCCGGAAAAGCTTTCATGGCATTCTTGACAAAGAATAACGGCGTAAGGTATGAGAGGTCTTAAATTATAACCCAGAAGGCAGGCTTTAAGGGGGCTTTTAGATCGACATTAACTTTTTTTTCAATCTCTGTTGCAGCTCTTTGAGAGTCTGACAGTCTTTTTCTATCTTTTATTACTGCTCCTTTTTCTGCATTTATTCCCGGCATAATCCCAAAAGCCTTCATAACACTCAACTGCCTCTTTGCACCCTTAATAAACTGCATCACAGCAGACATTCCAGCCTTTTTATTGGCATCTGGGCCTTTGAAGTTATATTTTGGTGCCTTGATCCAAACAATAGCATTCAGTGATTCATTTTGATTCTGTGAGTAGTTAGAAAGACAACGAAAGAGCAACGACCAGTCACTCAGTTGGATAAAAATTGGTTTCAGAAGTTCTAAAAACACAGGATCTATATAATGGCTTTTTGTTTGGTACCTCTTTTTTTGTCTGAACATAATTGCACCAGCTAGCACCAACTTAAAACGCTACTCGTCGGTTCGGTGATCTCATAGTACAAATGTGGAGTTAACAAGGCTTGCCGCTATAAAAAGCCCCGGCTTGAAAGGGTCCAAAAAGAACCACAGCCGGGATATCATGAGTCAAGGACTTTAACAGATTAATACCCTTGTATACACATGGAGTTTAGACTGATGTGTCTCTTTATTGAAGGCTAAAATCTTACCAAGATGGAAAAGGTCACCTTAATGGAAGAGTTAGGATTCTCCACTGGGAGGTGCGTTATAGTAATTATAGAGGCGCATTTATCAGCCTCATACGGTTGAAGGAAAAAGCCGGCATGTGACATGCCTTTCAGAAAAGGTTTGGTCTTCTCGTTGGAAAGCCCTTCTTTGAACTTGACCCGGTAACTATTGACGAGTATTAATGATCAATTTAGATTTGGATCTACTAATGTTCACACTATTTGTTGTGGAGTTCTCATCTCCTTGTCTTTCAAAAACCTTGAACCATCCTATAACCACTCCTTGGCCATTCCTCCTTAATTTTAGAAATAACCTTATATAAATCGTCATCTGATATATTATCAAATTGTTTGGAAGTCAAGGTATTAGAATCTAACATTCAGCTTCGTACACCAAGCGTTTTTGAAATATCGACACAGTCGAACTCATATTCCAAAAAGCAGGATCGTAACCTCACTTGCGACTTCGAAACGTGAACCTGTTGAAGCAAAAAGATGTCACAATTCTGCTCTTTGAAACATTAAAATATATTTAAACGTTTAGACTCGTCTTGCATCCCGTTAACATTGAAAGAGTAAGTTTTTAATCGAGCCATAACTAAAACTAAAGATAAAATTAAAAAACATTTAACTGAACATAAATTAAATGAAAAATAGAATAAAAATCACTGTAAAATAATAATTAACCTGGTAGCTTACTATGCTCTAGGAGCAATAAATATCTTTAAAATAGCAGTTGTAATAATTTAAAAGAGATGTCTTGTAGAATTTTCCAGATTTTAAGAATCGAGTTTTTTTTCTTGCATTTTATTGGTTTAGTGTCTTCCTTTGACATGTCTGTGAAATTTCGTTTGAGGAAATATGCACGTGCTTTGAGCACTGTATCTTTAACGATGGCTTGGACCTTGTCGATATCCTTTCTGGCTCGGTGATCTTCTTGGAAGACTCCGAAACTGTCCATGGAGTCTTTTTTCTCTTGTCCTTTTGAAGGAGAAGCAAGGGGTCTTTTGCAGGTTTTGCTTAGAGCTTGGCTTTCAGCTTGGCTGGTTTGTTTTGCTTGCACAGCGGGCGGCAAAGGTTCATTTGGTAAAATTTGAATAGCTGTTTCGCTTGGCAATTTGCAGTAGTTGTTTTCTGCTATGCAGGGTTTAGAGGAAGGTGTTGAAGCAGTAGCGGCTTGCTGGTTTTTCGTCGCAGTGGACTTCGCTCTCTTATAAGGGCAATCGGCCACCAAATGTTTAAAAGAGGAACAGCAGAGACACGATTTTGGTTGGCCGATGTATTTAAAGCAGATTAAAATGCCCTTATAAGAAGAGCCTAACGAGCTGGCTGACTTGGGGCAGAAAGGAGAGGGGAACTAGAGAGACCGCGCGAACGCGGACCCACTCCACCAAAATCCCAGGAGTTGCACCTGGCCTCTCCTTGGAAAAAGATCAAACAATGCCTAGCGGCACATTAGAGAGATTACAAAAATCGATAGGTGTTGCCCAGTATGACTGCAGTGTGTGAAGTGTTGTATGCACACACTGCAACAAACAAATACAAATATAAACATAAATATAAACATGGCTCCTATAGGAGCCGTTGCCGTCATACCAAAGGTAGGCGCTACAACAATGCACGATACGAACGTAAAACTTACACAGAGACTGACAAACCGACATGAAGACAAAAAGGGCTAGTGGGATGCTCATGGTCACCCCTTCCCCCCTCTCATGGGCATTCGACGAAAGGGCGCTCACGGTCGCCCCCCATCCCTTGTTTAAACCCGTGAGCTGGAGTTGTCAGGGGCCCATGAACTCGAAGAAACCCTCCCCCCATCCACGAGCTTAGGCAGAAGACCGGGGACAGCAGCTCACCCACCCATTGTGCAGTAAAGATTTGTACAAAATTCCACATTAAGCGTTAGCAATGTTTTTGTTCATATTTCAATTATTTATTTTTTATAGTTTTTCCAACAATACGTTTTAAATCTATTTTTTCGATTTTCACATTTATTTGAAAAGCACAGCAAGTTTTAATAATTTTTAAGGACGAGGGAATCGTCAGAAACGGAGGCCAGGAGGCCATTGGCGGACCATTGCTTGAGGAAGGTTCTCTTGTCAACACACGGCCGTGATCGCGGAAGTGCTAGTCATTTCATCACCCAGGGACCAAGCCAAAGGCCCGAACATTTGTCTAGGTTCAGCTTGGCCCCAGAAGCGAGCTCATATTTATGGTAAACACGGAGGACAGAGGAGATGGATCGATTGTCTGCAGCAATAATAGCCGTGTCGTCCGCATATTGCGAGACAACGACGTGGTCATCGGTGCCGGGGATCCGGACACCATGGACACTCTGGTGGTTCCTAAGGCTGGCCACAAGGACCTCTGCCACGAGCACATACAGAAGAGGGGACAGGGGGCAACCCGGTCTCACACCTCGGGACAAGGGAAAGAAATCAGAAGTGAATAGGTTCATGTAAACGGCGCTTTGGGGGCGAGCATAAAAGGTGGAAACCCACTGTAAAAAAGAAGGGCCAAAGCCCATCTTGCGTAGAGTTGACAAGATGAATTGCCACTCCACCCTGTCGAAAGCTTTCTTTTGGTCAAGGAACAAGATGGCAGTGGAGGTACCCTTCTGGGAGCAATAAGAGGCCAGATCGCAGAGAAGGGCAGTGTTGTCCCCAATGAAACAACCAGGCACCCCACACGTTTGGTCGATGGAGACGACCGAACCTATAACTTTTAAAAGCCTGAGTGCGATGGCCTGGGACGCAATTTTATAATCTACATTAAGGAGGGTAATGGGCCTCCATTTCGAACGATTTAACCTTTCACCCCCCTTATGGATGAGGGTGATAAAGCCGCGATATTGAGAGGGTGACATATGGCCAACACGATAAGCCTCATTCAACACAAGCACGAGATCGTCACCAAGGAGATCCCAAAAAGTAAGATAAAATTCCATTGGAAATCCATCTATACCGGGGCAACTATTCTTGGCCATACCTTTAAGAGCAGTAAGGCACTCCAGGACAAATAACGGACCCTCACAAAAATCTTTTACATCGGACAAAAGAGATTTGGACAATTTATTTAACATTTCTTATCTATCTGAAGCAAAGGTTCTGGTAGAGGAAAACAAATCAATATAAAAATCACGGAAAGCATGGAGAGTTTCTAGTGAGCCAACAGTGCGCCTGGATGGAATTTCTACAGTTTAGGGTGCTGGCTCAACTGCAATTTCAGAAGTTCACAAGTTTATCAGTTTTTAAACGCCATGTGTCACCGGTGCTAGATGAATATGGTAATATTAGTTATTGATAATACTAATATTTTTAAAAATAGCTTTGAGTTTTAGCTGATATTAATTGTCAGACCTGATTGATCCAAAAATTTCTTTTGGCTTTTGTAGTGTATCAGAACCCTAGTGTATTTGAACTCACGATAATATGTGACAAATGAAATATGTCACTGAAATACATTTAGCCTTATTCATACTTAAATTTCATTATTACTAAATCTTATTATACTCCCTACAGGGCAAAATTAACTTTTGTTTTTATTTTTACTTTTCTTTTAATGAACCAACCAAAATGTGCACCACAAAAAATGCATTTTGCCTCTTGTTTGCTTTGTCAATACCAATAAATCTTTTGGAGATGTTTTGCCCTACCTATGCTTTTAAAGTAAAGTCCTGAAATAAGCACCTGAAGGCTTCTTGCATTTGAATATTTAACCCTAAGTTTGTCACTTGAATATAACTAAATATGTACCAGTCTACTGGAACTTGAACATATAATAACACAATAATACTGTACTAACAACAAC
>JAOBRB020385573.1:0-10327 GCA_027575285.2 Zoanthus pulchellus | reverse complement strand
ATTTTCAGTTCAACAAGTCCAAGGACCAGCAATTTAAAAAGTTAAGGTCGAGCACTGTGTATTTTAAATAGTCTCTAAAATCACTGTAAGTTGCCAAATAAATATGCCATGCTTCACTTGTATTTTCCATATACACATGAGCCTTTTAACTAATTTATTCCATGCCTTAAAAAATACAACCACTAACCAATTTTTCCCCTGTGTAGAAAACAAAGAACGAAAACTGTGGTTTAAACTGACATTTTAAGCTCTGGTGAACACTGATGAATCTAAATTGAAATAATTGTAAACATTTATGGAGACTCATTTCGCCTTTTTTGGAAACGTACACACACAGTTTTAGTGCCATTTAGATAGTCGCTTGCAAGTAATGGCAGGAAAACTACTGAGATGAGATAGTACCCACTGAATACTACCTGTTGGATATCGCAGCATATGCAATGGTTACCCAGGCCTCTGATTGGGTGTATTTTTTAAGGCATGGGATAAAACACAGTTTAATCCCAATCCACCACTTGAGTACTACAGTAATTCAACCCCTAAAGAGTAATGTTTCAATACTTTAAATTGTAGTGAAAGTACCTCAATAAGATACTTGTCACAGAAGGTATCTTATTGCGACATCAATTTTGGGGGTGGATTGGTATAAAACAGGTGAATTTGGAATGTTATAACAGTGTTATGTCAAAAACTTGTTACATTACAAAAAATGTTTGAACGATTATCACATGTATATAAAGTACGCACTAAGACACAGTTTCAGTTAAATATTTTAGAATTAAAGTAAAAATATTAATCAAAATTAAATGTCATTCTTGTGCTTTTATTTAATTGTCTTGCTTTGTTGGCACATACTATTTTTAACAAAGAATAACATTTAGTAGTGTTTTACCCTGCATTATCAACACCAACTTGTTTCTCAAGATATTTCATTTCTTGACAAAGTTGTTTTTTCCTTTCAGTGTATGCATCTGAAACAGCATTTAAAAAAACATTAAGTCTTGAGAATGAGAGTCTAACAAACATATTAATTTACTGTACATACAGTGCATATAAACTAACCATGTTCAACTGGTAAATCATTGATCTTTTAACTCTATATCTCTCTCAGTCTCTGGCACTGCTGTACTGTGGGCTTAGCCCACATAGCACTGACAGAGTCTTTCTTAACAACAGCCTATCCTTTGGTAGCATTATAAACAGCTTTCTCATACAGTGTACATGTGATTGCATTGCATGTTCCAAACGTCCTTATACATAATTGTGTTCGTGCACCTCATCCTTCAATGGCCAGGCCGCCATGGTCACCACTGTCCTGATGGCTTGCAGAACAGCATTATGCATGGCAGACAACTTAGTAAAATGTGGTTGATGTGCCTAAATCAGGATACACACCTAAGATGTAAATCAATGCAACAGGCAGCATGATTTTTCACTCAAACTGTTTTCGTGAACATTTTTTGGTCTTGTAATTGTATTTAGTATTTCATTTTTTGTATTAGTATTAAACTTTTTAAATTTGTAAAGTGCTTAGAGCATATAAATTAAGTGCTATATATTAAATAGATTATTATTATTATTATTATTATTATTATTATTACATTTACTCCTTAGGAGAGATTAATAAGAGAAAGCTGCATAGTTCACTTAATATAAATCTATTGTAAGTTGTAGTACTCATTAGTGACAATGTGGCTCCACATGACACTATTCTCTGCCTCATGTGTCAGTTGTGAAATGTTTTCATTTGAACATTGGTACAGTACTGACTGCTGGACTTGTATTTTGGTTTCAAGACTTGAATGTCAAAATTTGCTAAATGCATCAGCAGTTCAGTTGTTTATCTCTGATCTTCACTACTGTATTACCTTACTGGAAATGCGACTATAATCATCAGTTGGTTTTCTTGGAGCTGATGGTGAGATATATTTTAATAATAATTGTATTTCTCAGCATATACTGTACGACCACTCAGAGTTTAGTTCAACTAAATATTAATATGAAAAGTGTTCGCAAATTTTTACTGTCAGTGGCCTTTCATGGTGGAAAACAGCCATTTTATTTTACTTACCACCCGCTGTTTTTGAATATCGTGACGAATTTCGTGATTTTCCTTGTTTGGATGACCTGCCCAGCTCAGTATTAGCTCCACTAACATACAAAACAAAGCCCTGTTCTCTTTTCTCCATTTCAATTTGTTTGTCATCCTTCTCCTTGAGTTTCTTAAGAAGTCTGAAAAAACACCACCATATTACAATTCCTGAATAATTACTGTAACTTACACCTACAATCAAAGGCAAGAACTTGAATATGTTTGTTAAAGACTTTAACAAACATATTCAAGTACTGGCCTTTGATTTTAGGTGTAAAAAAGATATTTAATATAATGTTATTTATTATTATTGATATTTAATATGTTTTTCAGTGCATTTATACAGGTTTTCCAAAGGATAGTCTATACTCTATACACAATTTATTTGACTTTCTTCCTGTAAGTTACAGTTATTATTCAGGAATTGCAATGTACAGACGAAATCAATGCATTCAAACATAACTAATGGTAGCACTGAGTTTAAAAAAAAGAAAAAAAAACACAAATCCAAGTTATTTGAAATTTTGTAAAATAAACATAATTATATCACATGTGTTTGAATTCTTTACTAGGGCAGTGATACATCTTGCTTTGTCACAAAATTATTATTAAAATGAATTAGATACTTTTTTGAAAAACATTACACTAAAAGGTAATATTCAAAACTGCAGCAAGCAGCAATTTCTAAAATTAACCGTTGACTGCATTTCTAGGGGACATCTAAGAGCTAAATTAACAGCTTGTTGTTTTCTATATTATTTCATTGATACAAATTATAATTATAACATTTCTACACTTATTTAGCTGCCACTGACTTAAATTTTTTACCTGTTTTTTCTCTGAAGAAGCAACAGATATTCTTCATAACTTGGGTCAACTGCATCTTTGACAGCTGTTGCAGCCTGATGAAGTAAGACAACATGCTACACGAGATATTTGATAACAAATTAATTATTTTTTATTATTAAACCATAAGAGTTACAAATATCACAATGTTCGCCAATGAATAATTAACTGAGCTCAGCGAGAAGCACAAAGAAAGTACAACAACTTAAAAATAACAGGCGGTGGAAGAGTGTACACCTTTTACTGAATTATTAAAACTCTATAAAATTTCAATTGATTATCATCAGTCTTGAAATTTTCTTTAAAAAGATGGACTTTTCAATGCCAAGGACCAAGCAGCAAATGACTGTAGAATGGACATCAGGTAAATTAGAGGAGAATGGAGGAATGTTTTTTTCGTGATGGTCTGTCTTGTAATAAATTTTTTTATATAAATAACATTAAATTAAAATATTGAATTTAACTCACTTCTTCTTGCATCTGTAGGGGCTTGCCTTTTGATCTTTCCCACTTTCCATGCTTAACTGACCCTTGTTCAAAATAGGAATCATTTTTAACTATATAGTCATTGACTATAAAAGACTGGTTTTCACTAGCGACAGAGTTAAAGTTGTAAGAGCTCTTACAGTATGACCTAGAGTGAAAATCATAAATCAGAGTCACAAGTGAAATTATAAACTCTACAGATCAAATCGGACGAATAAGAATGTTCCTATTTTCTTCTGACTCTACTTATGACTCTGTAACTAATGATTCAGTGAAAACTAAATAGTCAGAGTAGAAATCAGAAGAGGAAGAACCAACCAATCACAATGGCAGTTCTCAGGCCCTCTGAGTACAGTCCAAATAACATGGGGCTTGGAATTGAAAAATGTTATTGGTTTAATCTACTGCTTTTGCTTCTGACTTTGACAATGAAGCTTTCACTGGATCACATGCGACAGAGTTATCAGCAGAATAAGTATTCTGCTTTCAGCTCCAACAGTTTGATTTGCACAATATTGTATCAGCTATACATATGTAAATATGTTCAAATGACCAAGGTGGCAACTGAATTAATGCAGCTGAACACAGGATTACTACACGCTGTGTATCCTGGCTGCTTTGTGTACCAATTAAACCAGTAAATACTTTGATCAATGGAAGCACATGTTGATGACACAAAGAAAACACGCAGCAAACATTTTCAACAACTGAGAATTAACTTTTATGTGAGAAAAGAGATAAAGTTACAGAATCTTGACTTAAGAACATAGCTTTGCCGATTAAGTTTAAAAAATGGAACCACCACCACAAAAGTTACTTGGTAACAAGACACTCGACGGTATTTTAAGTCTCTAAAATTTTATTTTTGACTTCCATGTTTATGGCAGTTTAAATCTTCTCCGCTATCGGGTATACCGCTATGAGCATCATTTCCACTGGCAGTTGAATATATATATACAATTTAAACAATTGTTGTTTCTTATAAAAGAAACTGCGATAAATGTATTTGTCGTACTTGGACACGCACACACACACAAAACAGAACTACAAATGGGAGCAATCTCAAAAATTTACTCTTTCGTTTGGTGAACTATTACTAAAGATTTTGTCTACACTCCCATGTAATTACAGTAGCCGGTCGAAACCAGCCGGTCTCAGGGCAGTCCCAGCAACCAATATTACCAATAGCTACGATGGTCAATACTCACTTTCCATGCTGGTTCATGAATGGAAAAACCTAACAAACATCACTTCTGATTGTGGTTCAATCTCAGAAAATATTTTCTTTTGAAATCAACAAACATGGCAAATAATTATGCTTAAAATCTGGCCAAAACTTGCGTCCAAAACGGTAGAAACATTTTCTTGTTATGGTTTGCGATCGTCGACGATCGGTTACCAAGCTCTATCCAGAACACAGTGTATTCTGGGTAGCAGAGTTAGAACTCCCGACTGTGGGAGCCCTGTGGAACATCGTAAACAGATGTCTTGTTAAAAAAAGATGCTGCACAAAAAAAAATTTCTTCTTTTTGGTGGAAGAGTAACGCTTTTTTGCCCGGTTCTCTCCTGCTATACTTGAATTTTCAATTTTTATTTCTACTATTTTCTTAATAATAGCAAATCGTCTCTGTTAAACACTCTTTGCTAACCGCTAATCGCGCTTTTTTCTTATTATTTTAGCCTGACTTCTAAAGCTTTCCGAGGCTCGTTCTTCCTAATTTGATAACTTCTGCCTCAAAAAATTGTTTTTATTTCTATTTTTATTCATTAAGAATGTTCAACAAAATTCAAACTGGGCAAAAATAAGGAACAGTCTTGGCTTGGGGCTCCGAATACCCATGAAAAAGTCATATGCATTCAAAAACTTCATTAAAACTCATAAGTTAACTTTAGTTTGCAACACAAGTCAATAGTCAATATAAAATGTCTCACGGTGTTTCACATTTGTTAAAAAAATACGAGGGCATTGTTTTGCAATTTAAAATTCTAAGCCTTGATTGTTTCTATTATGTTTTTTTTTCTTTTATTCGAGCTGCTAGAAATAAGAACAGAAGCACAATTTGAGACTGAATTACTGAAATTAACAGAAAAAAAAACATTGTCATTGGGCCTCTGAAAAATGTTCTGTGACTTAGCAGCGTGGCTTAGTGGGTCTGGGTGCTGGATCGATTTGCATGCGGACTTCCAGATTCAAATCTCACTCTGGCCACCATAGAGTTTGCCTTAGCCTGCGTAGCGGCTCTAAGGGGGACTGGGGCTTGGGGGCTCTTACAGGGAGGGGGACTGGGGGAGAGGGAGAGAAGGAAGAGAATGCGGTGAAAGCCCTTCATTTGCCCTTACGCCCACCCAATAGAGTACAGAAGTCATGACGTCATGTTACCATGTTACCCCTAAGAGCCCCCATGAGCCGCTACGCAGGCTAAGTTTGCCTTGGGTCTTGGGTGATTCCTGAGTCAAATCCACCATGCTATATGTATATATCCAACTGGATTGCCTCCTATCAAATGGGGTTCAGTATGTGTATCAAATTCGGAGAGATTAGCATCTCGGCTTCTCAAAAACAGAGTTAAAATAATGTTATTATTTATTATTATCGTTTATATGTTCCGAGCATTCTTAAACAAATAACGGCCTAAGCCGTCAGTGTATTGGCTGTGTCACATTTCTAAAATGTCCGGAGTGTTTGTATCACAGATGGTCTGTTTTGCTACTCGCGAAGAGTAAAATGTATATCATAAAGCAAATCAAGAAACCTAAGGCGCTGTATTAGACCGACAGTGATACAAACACTCCGGACATTTGAGAAGGCACTCGAGAAATGTGACACAGCCAATACACGGCTTATAGGTTTCTTGATTTGCTTTATGATATAGATTTTACTCTTCGCGAGCAGCAAAAAAAATCGAACAAGCGTTTTCTATGTTTTATACTCAGAATAAAATATAGATTTTCGACCAATCAGAGCGCGCGCCGGGTCCTATCTAAATTATAAACATTATAAACATTGTATAATTTTGTTTCAAAGTACAGGTAAATATAAGGAGAATTTCCGGAATATCACTAGATAGAATTCTTAAAAGCTCGTCTAATGAGGAAATCAAATGGATGAGCAGTCCACAACTAAAAACGCAAAAATGCGGAAATACAAATATAGTTTTTCGGGAATTTTATGTTTGCTAATAAGTTTTACCGGTTCATGACCGGTACTGCTTTGCTTCAACAGAATAAAGAGCCAGAAACCAACCAGATTAAAAAAAGTCTTGATCCCATTGATTTGACAGAAAAAAGTTCTCAATAGGACAAAGAGTAAGCGAAAGAAAACAGTTTTTCATCTTTCTTCTTTTCGTTGATGCATATTGCTGTTGTTGTGGGTTGCTACTTGCTAAAAACAAATTACGTCACCGTGTTAAGATATATATACGAAAAGTCAGTGAAGCGCTGGAGAGAACCTATCGTTCTCAAACCTTAATTTTCTTGATTGCTGCATCTTATGATAATAATAATAAAGACTTTATTTAGGTGTCAAGTCTTTCTAGCTGGCCTAAGGCCTACTGATTTATATAATTGGGGACACCATCTTTAATTTACGACTCTAAGGTGGACGTAGTTCTTCAGATGCGATTACAGTACAAGTACGCGAAGCTGTTAATGCCTTTGGTGCTTGTTGCTTCGCGTCTTCGGTACTGGAGAGGATCGTATAGGTTTTTCTAAAGGGTAAGAAAAATAGCTAGCGAGTCAATTTGTTGCAAGTCTAGTAGTAAATAAACAAATATCTGGTATTGACTATAACTTAAGGAATGTTCATGCCTAGCTCAAAAATCAAAAGGTATTGGACTGAAACGGAAGTGGTTACCATAGGCAAATCAACCAAAGGGCATGCATGCCTGTGGCAAAATGTAATAATAATTAGTAACTTTTAATTAATAGGAAGGGACTGTTGCGGGTATATTAGCTATTTTGTCAGCAGTGACAAAATTGCTCTATTTTCGGCATTTAACAGTATTTTGCGGACACTAACTGGTCACTATGCGGATTTGCACCGCTGATCACAAGTATCGTGTGCACCCAAATGCTAGTGACATCTTTAAATCGACTCTCGATACATTATGGACTTGAACTGCTGATCACATGTATCGTGTGCACCCAAATGCTAATGACATCTTTGAATTGACTCTCGATACATTATGGACTTGAACTGCTGATCACATGTATCGTGTGCACCCAAATGCTAGTGACATCTTTGAATCGACTCTCGATACATTATGGACTTGAACTGCTGATCACATGTATCACCGGTGATCTCAAGGTAGACTGTGTTCAGAAGAGGGAGATACTCGAGCTCGCTTCACTTCCATCATATGCATGTGGACACCTAAATGGAAAAAACGTTTTTTAACTTGTCGATATGCAATCGCTAATCAATATGTGATGCAACAATTGGTCAAGCCAATTCCAACCAATAATGTTCAACGCAATGAACGACCACAGTCAATCAATCCAATTTTGATCCGTGTTTATCCCCGTAAACGGGGTAGGCAAGATTTACCCCACTCTGGCAGCAATCTCTCCAACTCCCATTCTCCATCTCCCTCGATTAATTGCATCCTCCTTTAAGCCAACACTCTTGCTCTTCTTCTCGACTTGCATTTTCCATGTCTTCCTCGGTCGTCCTTGCTTCCTCTTCCCCTTCACTTCAAACTCCAATGCTTTTCTCAAACAATGCCCATACCGTCGTACTCCATTTTCTTTTGCCATCTGAACCACTGTTTCCTTTAATCCCATCATCTCCATTAGGTCCCTTGTCTTCTTTTTTCAACATCATGTCTCACTTCCATATAACATCGCTGATCTTACACAACTCCAATAAATAATTTCTTTCATCTTAAGCGAGAAACATTTTGAGTTTAGCAACTCTCCACATTCTTTGAGCTTCACCCACCCAAATCTCGCTTTTGCTGTCACAGCTGTCACACAACCACCACTTGCATTCACTCTATCCCCTAAACAACAAAAACTTTTCACTTTTCACCAGTCCCACTAATCCATTAGCTTGTTTCTTGCATCTTCCACAGACAAAATCTCTCCCCAATTTCAGGGTCACTCTCTTTACTTTAGCACATCTACCATGTATCCATTTACAACACTTCACACACTACACTGAATTTGGCATTACTCACTTCCCACAAATCCACTTCAGCACGACTCACTAACTCTACCCTAGGTTCACCTTCAGCCCCTTGCTATCAAATGTCTCCTTCCATTTCCAAAATTTCTCCCTCAGTCCCACCATCGTTAATTTCGCTCATCAAAACTAAGTCATCCACATACAACATCTCACTCATTAAACCACTTCTAACACTTTCCGTAACCGCATCAACCAAAAATGGAAAAACCCAATGGCGACAATTAACACGGATCCCTGGTGCACACCATCTTTCTCCTCAAACAACTCTTACCCAACTTTAACTCTTGTTAGAGCTATAAAATTGTTTTGCAAAGGACTTGATTCGAAAAGCGACCAGTTTTGTTCAAAGTATATCGCACGAAGGACTCAAGTGCGTTAGAGTGTTTTTGGGTTTGAAAACCTATATTTTGGACACTATTCTTATGTCAAACTGATAAATTAACGCCAGGTATAGACTTCTTGTTACGGCTAAAGAGGCAATAGACACATGCACGCCTTGCGTAATTAACGTTTGGTTTTAAATAAGACCTATAGACTAATTATTAACCCTTTCAGTCCCAGTTGAATTCTTTAGTTCTCCCAACTTGAGCCCATACTTTTCATTAAACATGTTTGAGAGAATTTCAAGTTTGATCAATTCTCATTTTCTCATTACCAAATACCTTATTTTGTTTTTGTTATATAAGGAGAAATTGAGTGTTGATAACTGATTGTCAATGAAAGGGTAAAGCTGGTTTCTAAGTTCTTAACTATTTGGCGATTTTATCACCAAATTGTTCTTGTTTCCTGATATTTTCAATCAGATACAAATTTGCCGTTGTGGTGCATGCATGTAGCTATACCATATTATTTTGCAAAACTGATTAATAGATTCCAAACAATACGTCTTACAAAATATAATTCAGTGCATAATTCAATTCGTTAGAGCATTTTTTGTTACCATCAGTTGGCTGCCTTTAAAAAGTGAAAAATACGATTAGAAATGTATATATGAAGTTTCGAGCACTTTTTAATTTGTGTGTAAAAAGTAACTATATTTCTTAAATTGTTGTAATCAAAATTCTAGCCTAGCAATTTTCGTTAGCTTGTTCTATATACGTTTGCGGAAAATCTCAGCCTGGGTCAGTTAATCAGTCCTATTGAAATTCGAGTCAGAGTTTTTTTTCTGTCAGTAACTTTTTTGTTCTTGTGACTAACGTTGGCCAGTCGGCTGAGATATTCTGTTTAAAAAGGGTTGTTTACAAGTAAATTACTAAGTTTGCTTTGTACTTTTTTCTTTTTATTATAATTGTATGTATGATATGTTATTTTTTATCCTACTAACTTACAATTAATTCCCCAGGAGGAAACAATTGCGTTTGGTTTTGCTGCTCTCACAAACGATCTTACTGGTAGATTTAATCTTTGGAATAACCTTTCTTGCTGTCATTAGATCTATATAGTCTTGACGATCAAACTAAAGTTGGACCGGAGTATGAACTAAAACTGAAGTTGAAGTTGAATCAGACGACAAAATAACTCCCTTAACTTAGATGCTCAGTTAAAAAGACGCCATCATATATAACCTACCGTATACACTCTTTTTTTTTATAAGAACGTCTTATTTTTGGGCCGAGGCTGAACGTTCTTAAATATTTTGGTGATTTCAGCCTCAAATGTTCTTAAAATGTTCTTAATATAAACATACGTATTTGGTCTACCTATGTGTACTTAAAATG
>JAOBRB020385462.1:0-10328 GCA_027575285.2 Zoanthus pulchellus | reverse complement strand
TTGGCGCAGTTGGTAAGATCTCTGCTTTCCAACCACAAGGTCCCGAGTTCGATCCCCGGCACTTTGCCGAGATTCGATTATTTGTGTGACCTTCTTTCCCGCTTAAGCCAACTCAGCTTTCCATCCTTCCGGGGTAGGTAAATGAGTACCAGCGTCTGCTTGGAGATAACCTTTGATGGATTAGTGTCCTGTCCAGGGGGAGTCAAAGATCCTCATCCGCTTAACACTACAGAAACCGGAGATAAGCGCCGGCCCCATGGGCCACTAGGCTCTCATAAGGATTTAGCTTAGCTCCCTCCCCCCCCTCCCCCCAATTCCGTTCTAAAACTAGCCTTATGGCCTGTATACGATTATTAAAGTTTGTTCGTTATTTTCAGTTACTACTTGCTCATCAAGCCATTCAGACGATCAAAATGCCAACATTATGTTGGGCGGCTCTTCGGGAATCATAAAAAGTCCAAACTTCCCTTTAAATTACCCAAGCAGTATAAAATGCATCTGGAGGATCAAGCTTTCAAGTAACACTGACATCGTGAACATCTCGTTTACATCATTTGAACTTGAGAAGCGTTTCTCAAGTTCATCAAGTAGCTGTAATACACTTTATGACTATTTGGAAATTTATGATGGATATAATGAGACTAATGGAGTCTCTTTGGGCAAATTCTGTCAAAATAACGCTCCACCTCACATTTACACCCGAGGAAACAAGCTCCTTGTTTACTTCAAGTCAGACTTTTTTTATACAAATAAAGGCTTTTCTGCGTCCTACTCTTCCGTCAGCAGCTCGGGTAAGTTTCAATCAGTTTATTCATCTAGTTTGTTGCAAGCGTGTAATGTTCGGTAGGATTGGTGAAAGCATTAACGTGCATTACATTGTAACTTTTCTTCTGTATCTTGGTGAAGCTGAAGACTCCATAAAGATAAAAACATCCATAATGCGAATACTTCAAGTATATAGCACAAACGTACCAGTAAAGCTAATTTAAATCACTATGTTGTGTACTGTTGCTCTAAAAATGAACTCAAGTATAGGTAACACAAACCTGCTAATAGCTAAGTTAAAGCCATTATATTGGGCACTATAGCAGTGCTTGAGAAGGACTTGCGTCATGCGCAAATTACGCATAGTTTTAAGAAAAGATCGTTTTAAAAGATATCCGTTAGCGGTCCTAGATTGTGTCCAAGTCCCAGACCATTCCCACAGAACCTCTGCACAATCTCTTGCAACCTGTTACGACTTGTTACGGTCTGTTGCAACCTGTTACAATCTCTTGCAACGGTACATCGTGTTTTTGGATCGTTTTGATATAAATTAGACATAATCCACCATTGGGTTAATTGCTAATTGTTTTTCTGTAACCATACGTTAAAAAAAGGTCTTAAGACGTTTCCAAACGTCTTAAAGACCAGTTTTTTAAACTTTGTTTCAATGCAAAACAGGTATTCGGACTGCAGATTTGCGAGTTTCCGCAATGTTGTACGTATGTTTGGTAAGGTTGGAGTGTGCGTTTCAGTGTGGCTGATGTCATGTGTATGGAAGGGGCATAAGTAGGTAGGTGAGTGAGGTGAGTAAAGGTAGTAGATTTTGGTGGCAAGTTGTGTATAACAATGCTGGGGTGGGTGTTTGTAAAGGGATGGATAGTAAAGAGGGTGTGTGTTGTCTTGTACATTGTTGTGATGTTTTGAGGTTGCCTAAGTTACGAAAAAAGTTGGCCTGCGTGTACTGGTTTTATTGGGGAGGGGTGGGGGTCAGGGGTCGTGTTTTTGAGACAGTTGTGTTGTTTTAATGCCAAATAGGTATTCGGACCGCAGTTTTGTGAGTATCCGCAATGTTGTAAGTTTGTTTTGGTGTAATTTGAGTGTGCGGTTCAGTGTGGCTGAATTAGGTGTGTGGATGGGGATACAAGTGGGTGGGTAAGTGGGATGAATATAGGTTGTAAATTTTGGTAACAAAGTGTGTGTACGAGTGCTGGGTTGGTGGTGGTAAAAGGATGGCTTGTAGAGAGGATGAGTGTGTTGTGTCGTACATGGTTGCGATGTTCTGTTGTGGGGTTGCCTGAGTTAAGAGAAAAGCTGGATTGCGTGTGTTTTTTGGGGGGGTGGGTTGGGGGTAGGGGTTGTGTGTTTAAGAAGTTTTGTTGTTTTTGGTAGATATAAGGATCTTGTACGGGGGAGGTATATGTATTGCTATACTGAGTATCGGTAGTGAATTGAGTTAAAGCCTTTCTATTAATTTCTAATCTGCTATCTATTGGGCAATTTTAAGTTATGTTTGTTTGCAAAAATGTTTATTGCGTGTGCATCGTTCTGTGTGTATTTTTCCAGACTTTGTTAGGGAAAAAGTTGCCTTTTTGTGGTGAAGGAACTGGAAAAAGAAGTTTTTTTATGGTTTGGGTCCCAAATTACGAGGGGCTAAAAAATTATCTGTGACTGTGTATGGTTGAATTATTGGTGGTGTTTTTTTTTATCGGTAACTTATATAAATAAAATATTTTGAGAAAATATAGAGGGTTTTATGAGGCAGAATGTTGTGTTGATTTATTTTATAAGTGCTGTTGTGTAGTTGTGTGTGTAATCTTATTTTAGAAAATTATTGTGTACAGGAAATGTCTCTGACGTAGATGACCACTTGGGGCTTGAGATTTAAAATAAAAAAAAACTAGACAGTGCATGGAAATAATGTGACTATCATGTTTGTTGGGCAGTGACATGTTATATGTGTGTAGGTTTGTAAAAAATGTGATGGCTGTAAAGTAGTAGAGGATTCTAGAAAGGAGAGGTAGGGAAATGTATGGCCAACACAATTGTGCTCACTTTTTCTATACCAGGTGTCTAAAAAATGACCATTTCTTAAAAACTACTTCACCAAATGGGCTCAATTTTCAGAATTGGTAGTTTCAAGGAATGTGGCATATTATTTGGTGACAAAATGAAGTCAATCCAATTGGTTGGTGATATAACATGAAACAAAAGGTTGACTTTTTAAATTATTTTAAATTACTTTACTGAGCTCTTACTTGCTCAAAACAATGTTTTTGCGGCAGATTTACTTATTCAAACTGATCTTAAATAAATACTTTATGGAATTATGGCACGATTTATCAATCAGAACATTTATTTTTATTGGTGCCGTAAATTTATTTCATTTAAGATCATAACATTGTCCGGTCATCATGTCCAGCCATAGTTCAAATTTCCTCGGACATTAACAAACTTTGGTCGGGTAATGTCCGATGAGCGCCACTTATTTCCAGGCAAGTACTATGTAACTTTATCAAAGACAATCATCTGGCAATCATGCTCTCGTTTGTACAGGTGTTCGTGGCAGTTGCTCCGTTTCCGATGTCAAGAACAGCATATATATAGACAACTCAGGTGGAGTAATTGCTAGTCCCAATTACCCAGGTAATTATCCCAGTAACATGGACTGCACTTGGATGATCAACGTCTCCACTGGTAAAAGGGTTAAACTGTATTTTCTTGGAACCTTCAAGCTTGATAGTTATTGTGGCTCGTCTCTGTCTAACTACAATGACTATGTCCAAATAAGAGATGGTTCATTTTCTACTAGCAAGTTACTTGGCAAGTTTTGTAGCTCAAAACCTGAACCAATTGTGACATCAGGCAGTTCCGCCACAGTTCAGTTCAAGACAGACAGTGCATTTCCGAATAAGGGATTTTACTTGGTTTACGAGGGAGTGTACGAGAAAAATGGTAATTTTTTATTTGTTTATAATTATAACATAAATTACCAGTGTAATTACCGAATGTGCTGTTAACCAACACCGTTTTCAATATAGCGGCCTTTGAATTTTATGGAGATACCGCACGACATATCTTGCTTTATTGGCTTATTTGTTTAAGCTGTCAAAAAGCACACAGTTTTGATACTGTTGAGCATCTGCCTCCAGGGGCTTCTTGTGCAATAATCAGTAATACACAAACTGATAGAGAAATATTGATATACTGGGACCATTAATGATTGGAAGATAATTAAACTGGAAAAATGAGAATCTAGAAAGTAAAAATAAAATGAATAAACACTGACTTTAATAAGACTTCAGTAGCAATAGAGTAACTGTGCATCATAATGAGTTCAGTTTCTGCTGCGTAAACAATAGCATTTCTGTAATTAGACAGACAGCGTGCAGGGAGACTCTACATAAAGTGTTTATTTAATTCAGTGTATATTCACTTTATGTATATTTTTCTCTCTAGATTCTCACTAAATCATTACCAGGCTACTGGCACACGGAGCCGACGCTTATCTCCCGTTTCTGTAGTGTTAAGCAGATGAGCTTGTGGATGAGCATGTGAGATGTTCTGTCGAGACAAGCAAATTTGTTTTCTAACTTTTTCTTATTTTTTTTCCATTTCTCTTCTTGTCACCAAAGACAAATGTTGAAGCACTGCTGAGCAGAATGCAACTTTTGCTCTTGTAGTCTTTGAATCCCCTTGAACGGAACACAAATCTCTCGCTGGTTAGCTGCCAGTAGTTCCTGGTAATCATGTACCTAACTTGGAAAGAGGGAAAGCTGGTTTGGCTTAAGCGGGAAAAGAAGGTCACACAAATCTTTGAATCTCAGCAGACCTTCTGGTTTGTCTTTGAAATAGCCTCATTGATATTTATTATTTTGTGATTTTCGGTTTGATTTTCGATATTTTGCCGCTATCTTGGAAACCCGCTAATTTAGTCAACTTTATTTTAGCTAATTTGATATTAAACATTATTACCATAATCATAATGATTTTATTCATTTATTTGGCAGTGCAATATGAAGGCTATTGTTCTCCATATGTCTCTTCAACTCAAACTTTTAAACTGACAAATACCTCCGGCACAATTATGAGCCCGAACTATCCAAATAACTACCCCAAGAACATAGAGTGTATTTGGAAAATATCGGTTAGAGATGGCAAAAGAGTGAAGTTTGTTGTGGAAGACATGAATTTGGAATGGTCATCTGGCTGCTATAAGGATTACGTACAAGTACGGAATGGCTATTACTCTTATTCGTCTGTTCTGAAATCTTGTTGTGGGTATTCTGCTTGTGAAAGATCTGCCATCTACTCCACAGACCGTTACATGTGGATAAAGTTTAGGTCAGATTCCTCGACTGTCTATTCAAAAGGATTCAAAGCAACCTTCTACGAGGATGAAAAAAGTGGTTAGTAATTAGAAAGTTATTAAAGAGGCTGAAAATAGTTCCTCGCAGTTTCACACATGGCTTCAGATTCGTGTATTTAAGCCAACTTAATTTAATTCATTTTTTGTTTTAAAAAATATTATCTTCTAGACTTTCATATTTGCTCTTGTAAGTCAACTCATGTGCTTGCGTGTGCACAAGATTGAGAAAACAATCTTACTTGACAAGCAGGGTAGATTTCCAAAGAGTGACATATGCGACCTACGATTAACTGATTGCAGAAGGATCAGCACGGGTCACCACCTCCTTATCGTATTATATAACACCCTTCATTTCCCACTCCAGCATATTAGCATGGCTTGATAGCATATTGGTTTGCATAGCTTAATAGTATATTGGTTTGCATAGCTAGATAGCATATTGGTTTGCTTTGCTAGATAGTGGATTGGTTTGCATGGTTAGATACCATATTGGTTTGCATGGCTTGATAGCATATTGGTTTGCATAGCTTGGTAGTATGGATAAAAGTTTGGTTTGCATAGCTTAATAACATCTTGGTTTGCTTTGCTAGATAGCATATTGATTTGCATAGCTTGATAGGATATTGGTTTGCATGGCTAGATAGCATATTGGTTTGCATAGCTTGATAGCATAATGGTTAAAATAGTAGCAATTCTATGAAGAATGCTAATATTGCATGAAACTGTCTCATTTTGTATCTTGAACCCTACATAAAGAGATATTAATTTTTAAGTTGATATCTCCATCCATTATTGCCAATCTCTGAAACCAACCACCATGAAAATAGTTTTTATCACATTTAGTGTTAACTTATTTGCAATAAGCCATGATGACACATGTTTGAAGTCAGGGCTCATAAGCGGTTTAGTAACTTTATGTGTGAACCTGAAGCATTCAAACTGGTGTCATCTACAAATAATCAAGCATTGCTTCAGAGAGTTTGGAAGATCTTTGACATTAGTTTTATCATAACCAGTTGTCTAAGCAGAATCAGCTGTTGTGAATAACATAAAGACTTTAGTTCCTCGACGTTTTGAATCTTAAACTTCGAGGTGGAACGTGAGATAAATGTGTCAAAACATTTCCCACTACACGATTAGGGATTTGCGAAGCAAGGTTTTGCCCGATTTCAATAAAATATCTATTGAAATTATTAGCAATATCAAAGTCAACTTCAAAGGCTCAGAAGCCGAGATTTTTATTTCATTTATCATGATGTTATTTGTTTTGAGGCTCATTAGACTGTTAAGAGTCCTCCTTGTACCTTTGAATTCTCCAGTGTTTTTCTCAATTTCGTCCCTGTAGAAAGTTTTCTTGACACGTTTCACTACTTTGTTGACAAAGTTTTTTTCGTCTTTTGAATTTTTTCCAATTCGCGAGATTTGTTGTTTTAATTGCTATTTTTTTTAACTGATCTCGAATATGCATTTTATGCTTAATTTACTTTAACTGTCCGACTTGGAGCATGTTTATATATTATTTGAAGAAAAATACCTTTCCACTTTGACCAAAAGTCATTTACATCGGATACTGCAGTAGCACCTAGCCTATTTGCCTTCTGAAGATCTAACAAGAATGCAGTTTGGTCGAAAGATTTGATAGTCCGAGATTGGATTACTTTAGGATTACCACTTGGTAAGCCAATCTTTTGGATGATGTAAATAAAACTATGATCACTAATAGAAAGCGGATAGACCCCAAAGACTTTAACGTTATCTTTCTTGTTAGTAATAACATGGGCATTACACGTTTCGGAATTTTTCGTGATCCTAGTCGGTTCATTGATCAACTGAAACAGTTGGTAAATGTTCAGCAAATCGCACAATCAACGGGTATGGGCCGTTAGAGGCACGGAAAAGGTGTCGCAAGTCATATCGCCCAATATGTCAATTTCCTGGTATTTACTATCAGCCAGTTTAAGATATTCTTCGAATTTGTCAAAGAAATCATCTGGCGTATTTGGTGGTCTATAGCAAGTAGCAGTCAAAAATGAACTGGAATTTGGGTTACGAATTTCAATTGACAACGTTTCCACCGCCGAATCAAGTGCGGTCATTTCGAATGCAAGTGTACCCTGATAAACTCACTAAAGCATCAGTTATAGAGCTGTCAAGTTTTATTTCATTGATGGCTAAAACGTCTAAAGGATTATCGTCTATTAACACTCTAAGACTAAGTTCATCAATGTGTTTAAAAATACTATTAATATTTATTGCGTCCATTTTAAGTCCCTTAGTGTTTGAAATCAAATGGGAAAGCTTGCTTTGTCTAAAGATCAGTTTGGTCTTCACAACTTTGTTTACTTTTGCATCGATAACTTTTGGAACAGATCATATCTCACTAATAAACTGCATAAAATTGAAAGCGAGGATAAAAACTTCCTTCGGTTTCAAATGAAGCCCGTCTTTGTTCAAGCAATGTTCGTTAAATTTATCGTTGCAAATAAGATCACAGTTCAAACTTTCACAGCAAGTTTTAAAAGTCCTGTTTACCTGTAAAACTGGGAACTGAAGACTGACATTGTCTTTTCGCGTTAGGACAGAAGAATTAACTATCTTTCCATTCGGATTTTTTTCTTTTATTTTTTTAATCAAAGTTACCATTTTCTTCTTAATTGTTTTGGGCTTGTCATTTCTCAGATTATTTGTGCCACTACGCAGTATGAGGTGTTTTTGTTTCTTACGCAGTACTGGCCTAATGTAATCGGATAGATCTTCTATTGTTGCACCTGGAAATGAGTAAGATTTTACTTTGTGATCGTTCGAGAGTTTTGCACCGATAATATTTCTTGTAGAATCACCAACAACCGCCACACTGTGGTTATAGCTGAGTCAGTCTTGCTATTGCCATTACTTATACCACTTTTGAAAGCCAATTCGCTTTTCCCTTTTGTGACTTTCGTTTTGAATCAACCTTTCGCTCCTTTAAAGTATCTGCAACAATCGGTGGCGGGGATATAGTTTCAGATTTTTTTAAAATAATGACATAGTTTCCAGCTTCTTCTCTTAGCAGCCTCAAGGCAGTAAGCAGGCTGTTACGCTCTTCTTCAAGATTTCTTACTTTGGCAACAAGCTCATCGTATGTCGGCGATTTTCGATTATTGATAAAAACCATCGTTTCGAGAGCTTCAATTCGTTCAACGAGATTAGAATAGTGGCATACACATTTTTTATTTGCAGTTTCTTCCGAGGAATGGCATTAAAATCTCCCTCTGTACATTCATCCGTTTCTTCTTCACTCGAAGAAGCATCCTCTTTGCATCCATCTTCTTTTTCATCCGATAAGTTCTCATCCACAGTTATTGAGTCGCCATTTTGATTTGTCTTCTACTATCAACATTCACAGTAACATCACTCGTTAAATTTTCTTGATCGTCTTTACTTAAACAAGCCATCAGTTTCTTTCGTATAATTTCTTGTTTAAACCCTTGAACATTAAGAGTCTAAGTACCGGGATAAAAGGATAAAGTCACCAAATCAGCTTTGAAAACGTGAAATCCGCCGTTATTTTTCGTGGAACTCCATATATCTGAAAGTTTTAGAATTTCACTGATAACCTCTTTCAGTTGATCTAAGTTACCTTTCCATTTAAACTTTAGCTTATTTCGATCCTTCATTGTTGATAATATAGATTTATCCACAGATTTCGTGCCAGAGCAGTTTACACCATCACCGTCCGCCATGACATCAGGTTTGTTTGCATGACTGGATAGCATATTGGTTTGCATGGCTAGATAGCATATTGGTTTGCATGGCAAGATAGCATATTGGTTTGCATGGCTAGAAAACATATTGGTTTTCATTGCTAGATAGCATATTGGTTTGCATGGCAAGATAGCATATTGGTTTGGATGGCTTGATAGCATATTGGATTACACGTCTAGATAACATATTGGTTTGCATGGCTAGATTTAGCATATTGGTTTGCATGGCTAGATAACATAACATATTGGTTTGCATGGCTTGATAGCATATTGGATTCAATGGCTAGATAACATATTGGTTTGCATGGCTAGATTTAGCTTACTGGTTTGCATGGTAGATAACATATTGGTTTACATGGCTAGATAACATAACATATTGGTTTGCATAGCTTGATAGCATATTGGTTTGCATGGCTAGATAGCATATTGGTTTGCATAGATAGAGAGCTTATTGGCATGCATAGAAAACTTGCGTAGGTCGAAAACATAGCGGTGAAAAGTTGTCAAAACTGCTGTTGCTCTAACGAAAAGGGCGCTACAGTAAATTTTCTTGATTAAGCATTTTGGAAGCGGAAGAGTATCAGGAGACCTTGGACCAATTTGATTCAAGATATTGGACAATAAGATTTCTCTAAGAGACTTCATTTTTTGTTTATGTTGTATTTTTCTAACAAGAAATCTTTTTGTTGTATAGCTAATGCAAATTGTTCTTCTAATAGTATACCACCTGCTTAGTAGTATATGCGAAGTCGTGAAGGTAGTGAACCCTGAAATACCATACCCGAACTTTAAAAAAACTGAGGAGGTGGTATTTGAGTGACTCTGCATACACTACTCTTTGAATCTACTGATTAACTTAAAGGTGGACAATATTCGCCTTTGAACCATATTGAATGTGTGATCTTGTTGCAATATTTTCGTTTTGCGATCAGTTGGTAACATAATTAAAAAAGGGTTTGAATCTTATCTAAAAGCTTAAAAACGATAAATTACGTTATAAAAACACATACTTAAAAACTTTAAAAACTAAATTTTTTAAGCTTTTTTAATTATCTTGTTGCAATGCTAACGTACACAAAGTTGAGAATCGTCATGACATACATTAGAGAGTCACGCCCAGTTCCGGTCATCAAAAATCTCTAATAAACTAATTGGCTCTAATCACAACCAAACATCTGTACACATTCTCTATATAGAACAAGGAGGGATAACGCTCTCACCAAAGCGAGTAAATTATATAATGGGCGACCCAAGCTGTCAGAATGGACGCCAGTTTACCAACCCCCTTCTTGCCATTAGGTTGTTTTAGATGAATTCTAGACTTACGATCACAAGATCAAAAATGAAATCCGTTCTTTCTAAAATATTAAAAAGCTAAAGTTAAATCCTTATACGAGCCTAGTGGCCCATGGGGCCGGCGCTTATCTCCGGTTTCTGTAGTGTTAAGCGGATGA
>JAOBRB020385461.1:0-20012 GCA_027575285.2 Zoanthus pulchellus | reverse complement strand
AACGTGATTTTTGGTTTGTTACCTGGGATCTCAAGTCGGGGTATCACCACGTTGATATTTATGAGCCCCATCAAACATACCTCGGCTTTTCGTGGCCTTATCTCGGTAATCAGCGTTACTTTGCGTTTACAGTCCTTCCTTTTGGGCTTAGCACAGCCTGTTATTGTTTCACCAAGCTTCTCCGTCCTTTATTACATCGCTGGCGCCTTTTGAACTTTAATTGCTTCCTTTATTTAGATGATGGAATTTCTGGTCATCCAGATAAAGTTTCTGCTTCGGCGGCAAGTCTGGTGCATCAGAAAGACTTAGATAGTTCTGGTTTCGTTGTTAATCAGGAGAAGTCCAATTGGCTGCCTCGTCGTATTGGAGAATGGCTCGGTCTGATTATCAATACGATTCAGATGGTTTTTCAAGTTCCGGCACCCAAGACTGACAAACTTAAGAAGCTCTTAGGCGACGCAATTCTCTCTCGGAAATGCACTTTTCGCGATATCGCCAAGTTTGCTGGTTTCGTTAATTCGCTCTATTTGGCCGTCGGTCCTATCGCTAGGCTTTTTACAAGGCAAATGTATTTTAATATTAACAATAGAAGCTCGTGGGACTCTAGCATTGTTATTTCTGGTGCATTGTTAGAGGAGATGCAATTTTGGATTCAAAATATTGACGCATTCAATGGTTTTCCTATTCGAAGGCCTGTTTCCGCAGCCGTGTCGGTCTTCGCAGACGCTAGTACGCAGAATGAGACATTCAAACTCGTAGTTCATGAGGCAGAGAAGTCTGATTGTTTTAGTATTAACCTACTAATCGTTCAAAACAGGATTAACCGATTGAAATATCGAAGAAAATCTCTGAGTATTATAACAAAGCGAAACTCAGTTTTGATCAGCCATCTTTTCTCTACTAGTAGGCTATCACAAATAGGTAGCCATTTTAACTATTTTTTCTTAACTAATACAATTTTTTTTACTTCTTTAAAACCCTAACTTTAAAATTTTAAACTATCGTATGGCGTCTTGCAATGCAGTGAGCTCGGACCACAAATAAAAAGGCTTAGTGACTTTCAGTTTGCGGTTTGTTTCCAGCACACACTTGCTAGCGACACAATGAACTCCAAATTGTTTGGAATGAACATGATTTTGAATCATTCATTAATTTGCTAGCGCATGGTGTATTTGTAATTATTTCACAAATGGAAAGTCACTTTTCCTTTTAACAAAAAGAATAAAGCAACATTGTATTGTACAGTTTATCTGAATAAACTGAGGAGCAATGCCGAGGAAGTTTATAAAGAAACCAGTATGAGCTTGGATTGTAGATCCATCAGACATTGGAAATCGGTTTATTAACGTACTGATCTGAAACAAAACTTTGATTTGGCTTACTTCCTAACAAATGTCGTAAACATTCAGTAAAATAAAACAAGGAAACAAAACAAACTCACGAATAAACAAAATAAATGCACCTTCACAAATGATTAGAAATGATTTATGTTAAGACTAAAACAAATAACTATTTGTTTATTTTCGAATTTCATATTTTAATGAGATAACAACTTAAGGGTCTTGAAGACGGATTGCAAACCGCCAATATTCAAGTTCGACATGGAAGCGTATAAAAAGAGTTGGCTGCATGAAATGAGTTGTGTTGCATGAATGAATATGGCCCCTCAGCAAAAAGAAATCACTGACAGGGTGCATGTAGTCTAGAAGAAGAGCATACGCTTTCACGATTCAAGCCAGAATTGTCAGAGGTTCAGATTATACTCATAAACATTTTCATGTAGAGAATGGTCTTAGAAGATAACAGACAAACGGCACAACAGCACGAAGGTGCAAACAGACATTTTCATGTAGAAAATAGTCTAAGCAGAACAGATAAACGGAACGACATCGTAAAGATTCAGAATGTATTAATAAACATTTTCATGTATAGAGAAAGGTCTTAGTGGCTAACAGACAAATGGCACAACCTGACCAACTGAAGAAGGTTCAGAATGTACTAACATTACTAACAATAACAATACTTTTGACTTAACTAATGTTGGTTTCCTCTTTTCTTATCATGTTTCTTTATCTTAATCCACAGATTAACCGTAACTTTTTTTTGATAAAGTAATAAAAATATATAAAAAAAAGTAAAAACAAACAAACAAACATTTTCATAAGGAGAATGATCTTTATAGGACAGACCAAAGGCATAACAGCTACATCGACAATTCAGAATGTACTCCCAAACATTTTCATATAGAGAATGGACTTAGTAGAACAACTAAATGGCACGAAAGCGTGATCAGAATGTTCAGGAATGAGTGTGACTGTAATAATCAAAGAACCAATGCACAAATTCAGGATTGTTATTGCATATAAACTAATAATAAAACCAAGTTGAGCGACGGATGACCGACTCACCTTGTTGTACCATAGGACGCCAAATATTGCAGTAAGCATTCCCAGGACATTTGTCATCGTTACTGGGTTACGTAGTAAGATTAAGGAAACAGTGATAATAAGAACTCGCTTGGTCGCTGTACACACGGCGTAACTTAGAGGTGACACTAAACTCAACACACTAAACGCAACCATGTTCTGTAGAAAGCTCAGAAAACCGTTAACAAGCATCACTCCGGACAACCAGGCGAGTTTTTCTTCCCGCTAAAAGTAGAAATCAAACTTTAAATTAGTGTTATCATGTAACAGGACTGTGGTGGAATTTTACCCAGTAAGTATAGGTGCGCATGCGCTAATTTATAAACGGCCATAGAAATCACTTAAATGGAACACAGTTCCTGACCAAGAATACAACTCTGATGATGAACTCAATAAAGTTCAAAAACGTTTAGTTGTTTTAAAGCGAAACAATTTTTATTTACCACTTTACGTGATTTTAAATATTACATAATATATTTCGTTCACTGTAAAAATTTTGCACCTGCAATAGGTCAAAATCGGCCAACGTGAAAAGAAAAACATATTCCTTTGGGCGGTCTATAACTTTAGTTTTCAGAAGATTAAAAAAATTGCCTAGATCAACCAAAATGATTTTTATACCTGAGCTTTTACAACAGCGAAAGTTGTCCTTTATCAAAGCATACGTGCATACGGGAGCACGTTCAACAATTTTCCCACTTTTTAGATATGTTCGAAGTTTGGGTTTCTTGTAAAGCAGTTTAGGACATCTCTGTTTTATATTTTAAAATGGAATTCAAATCTTTGTCAGATTTACTAAACACCAGATTTACAAATGTTGTAATTCGTTTTTCTCTGGGAACATTTGGGAGCAAAAATATGCAGATTCCTGACTTGTTTTGACAAGATCACTTCCAGATCGCGATTTAGTAAATTACTCAATCAGGAATGGCTAGGTGAGGAAACATTTCAAATACTGCTTGAGTTCTTTTAATGTTTTATTAAAACATTGAACTAACCCTTTCTAATAAGCAACCTAATTTCACTGCATGGCAAGACGCGCCTTACACAAGCAGGAATCCAGTTTGAAAAACTAAAAAAACTTATTTTCATTTCTCGTTCACCGCCAGTGCGTCGGTATATTTATTTAACCAAACTACCCATGCACTTCCAGTAACTAACCGTTAAATATACATATATTTATTTGATATGTAAAACTCCTTTTAGTTGCATTACACAAACATTACATTTTCACTGTTTATAAAATGAATACTGTTCAGCACAATGGGAAAATTTGAAAATACTGTACTTCGCAGCAATTTGAAATGCGACAATAATTGATTAAAATCTTTCGAGATGAACTTTAAAAAATGACACAGTTGATGTAACATATCAAACACAAGAGACAGTGTTTCATCACATTTCCACACCGAGAAGAGAGTTAAAAATACGACGCGCAGAAAAGTATTTTTTAACGAAATTCGGGCTTTTGGAACTGTAATAAAACACTGTCTCGAGTGTTCGAGTTTTCTTCTCAATCGAAACTAAAACTGAGGAGAAAAAGAAGATATAAAATCGTCAAAATATATGCTAATTAAGATCACATAACTAAACCATGGTCACGGTTATGATTTCTTTTGTTTTAACTTGATGAAATATTAATGAGTTTGAGAAAATAAGTTTCAATAGATAAGAGATATTACCAAATTGAAAATCTTGATATCCGACAAAAACGAATTATTGTTTTTAAAACCTCATTAAACACAATACAAAACAACGGCTAGACAAGGACGAAAGTTGGCAAGAAAGATTTTAACTATTAGGAGAGACAAGGACAACGTTCGAACGTTGAACTAAAAACCAAAATGAATCGGCAAGATATTCGCAGTTTACGCAGCTGAATTCATTCTTGACTAGCCCGTTTTTTCTGCATTGTAAATGGGTTAAAAAAATTTATAGAATGTAGTTAAAGAAAATTTAAAATCAACATTTAAATTTGACTTAAATATTCTCCAGTAAAGTAGTGTTGGATAAATAAATGATATTGAATAATCGTTATAAATCAGTAATCATTATAAAGTTGATACAAAAGAGAAACAGTTTACCAATATTTACCAGATCAGAGTAGCCGAGAATTGTATTTAAGTCCATCAAAGCCCAGAAGGGTAAAACAAAGACTACCGATACTTTGGCCAAAATCTGTAGCAGTCTCAAGTGATTTATATGTAAATCCTTCATTGCCTGAAAACAAAATCAGTTCAATTGTCAAATATTATAAGTACACTTACTTTTTTAAAATTCTTATCACCTTAAACAGTAAAATTGAAGGGGTTATATGAAAGACTAACGATCAAATTGAGTCTTATCAAATCAATAAAAATTAAAAATATACATTGATTAAATAATCCAATTGGCCAATAAATTATATTTTTAAGTGTACAGGCATGTTGGCTTCCTTGTGACAATATTTAGGGAGGGAATTAGGGATTTTTTCCCAAAAAAGCAGGGATTTTTAGAGATAAATAGTTAAAAGTAGGGCTATTTTAGGGGTTTTATTTAGGAAAGAATGAAGAATTCAACATACCTTTCTATTACTGTTATTCAAACAGAAAGATACTTAATCAAATGAAATACTGGTTAATTTAAAAGCATTAATGACTTAGGAAAGGTATCCTGAATGCACATCGCATCTTGAAAATGCTTAGCACAGTGTTTTCAGAAGAAATTTTCAACAGGAGTCCCAGGGACCACTTTATTTTTGAATAAGGGGCCCCAAACAAAATATAAGGGGTCCCACGAAATCAAGGGAAATATTTATCCTGGTGCTAAATAAGCCTGCAGTAATTCTTTAATGCAAATCTTTATAGTCTAACATTGCACCATAATGTCAATTACATTTCATTTTTTGCATCCCAAATTATTTTATTGCATAAAACACGCAATATTTTGCGTTGATGACAATCCTGTAGCGTGGATCCAACATCATTGAAATTTGAAGCCACTGCATGGCACCACAGTCCACACTGAACAACCACACCATAAAGAAACTTGCAGTATGACCAGGTAGGGCAAATGTAGAAACAACGCCAATGACATCAGTCGTGCTCAACCATCATAGAAAGGAAAAAAGTAGGGATTTTAAGGGGAAAATTGAAAAAAATGCTGAAAAAGTAGGGTTTTTAGGGCAAGTGAGAACATTTAGTAATTTTTAGGAATTTTAGGGCCACCAACATGCCCGAGTGTATAGAAAATTTTAATATAGGATCAATACAGGATCTGCAGCCATAAATAACAAAGGGTTGAACCAACAATTATAATAAATTTTTGCTTTACTTAGCGGTTACCGCTTTGCTTTACCACCTACTAACTTATTGTAAGCAAAGAAGGGTGCATGATTGCTAGTTTAACCCCTTAGCGTTGTAAATCTTGCACCCTTCCACCTTTGTTTTTCATTTATTTCCTTTTCTCGTGTAATTCTCAATGAGTGGTAAATAAAAACCGTTAAACCAGACACATATGGTTGAAACATCACACACACAACAGCCATTTTAGTCCTACAGCCTCCTTCATTATCAATCATTTATGTCTAGACGTTACTATGACAAAACGAAAACATGGGTACCAGCCACTTGGGGTGGGCTGTCACAAACAGAAAGAAGCAACCCCTGACTCCTGACCTTCCTTGACGGGAAGCCTGATGAGGGGATAAGGTGAGGTTAGGAACTTGGATTGTATAGGGTGAGAGAGGTAGTGAGCTGTGCGATGGATGGATGTGTGTACTGTCTACCATAAGTGGAGTGGAGAGGACAAGGAGCACGGTTTATGGATGTGAAAAGTAGGAGATACGAATTGTGGTGGTCCGGAATTAGTAATGATATGAAAGGTGGGGGAGTTTTGGTGAAGGAGGAGCTGTGGAAGAGAGAAGGAAACGCAACAAGGTGATGACATTCGAAATGTAACTTGAGGAAGAAGTGGTGAGAATCATATGTGTTAATGGTCCGCAAAGTGGCAGAACGAGTGCAGAGAAAGAGCATTATGATGATTTGAGTAGTGAGTGGGATCTTCACAGTGTGGGTTAGCTAGTGATTGGGTATGAGTGATTTTATTGGACATGTTGGTAAACAGTTTGAAGATTATGTTATGGTGGGTTGACAGGTCTACACAGTTTCCCTTACATCATTAGTACATTGTTATTATATAAAACTCTCTTGATTGATTTCGGACTCTGGTTTCGCTTTAAGTCTTTCAGAGAGCTTGCGCGTTTGTAGGATAAATATAGATTTCTTCACGGAAAGTGCTGACGTACGATATTTACGCACGAGTTCGTTTTCACAAAACGAACGAGCGAGGCTTTAGTATGTTTATTATATACAAACTGAGATTTTGTTGAAATTGAAGATGATGTATTTAAATTGCTTTTACAAGTATCCATAACTTAAACTTACAGAAAAGTGCCATTATAAGTTAAGCTTAAATCAAGGCTTGAAATTGTGAAATAGAAAGCTGAATTGAATTAACTACGCTTACAGCATGACAATTTCATAACAGCTATTTCGTAAATATTCATTTGAGAAATATACGCAATAAGAGGAGGAAAATGCTGGACAAAAATAAGTACTTAGCTTTTCTTTGGTCGTGTTTTTCTCTCAGAAATTTAATGAGTAACTTCACATCTCTCGTCGTCTTTACTCTCGTATTTTTGTTTTGTTGCTCGATAATATAGTCGTCAATTGACTTTTCCAAATGCTCAAATCTCGTAGATCCTTGCGCCATTGCTAAAAGTACAAGTATTTTTGTACTTTTGGTAAGAACGTTTTCTCGCTACAGACGTTTTCACGCATTGAACTTGAACTTTTTGAATGAAATCGGTGGTACGTTTTGACAAATCGCTCCTGATTGGACGAAACGCTTTACGCACGTGTGAAAAAGCCATTTCGCTGATGTGATTGGCTATCACAATTTTTCAAGCGGAATTTCTCATGAAGAAAACTGTGAGTAAATCTCAGTCTATTTTCATTTAACAATTGTTTTAATTTCCGAGTTTCGTGTTTTAACGATTCAAAGTTATTGAAATTTATTCCTGTGACGTTGTTTCTTGGTCTGAATCATTTAAAAGTTCAGAATTTTCTGTTGCCATCGTTGTCGTCTCCATTTGCGATTTCCGTTTGGCAAGACCCGGATTTCGTCTTATCGAGAAGACTCGTCAGTTGCCGTTGATACTTTGGTTTTGGGTTCGATACCCTTGAACGTGAGTGAGCGACGGTAGGAATTGTATCTCACTGCCACGCTAGAAATTTGGCAAGTCTGGATTAAGTACATGCATGTCGGCTTGTGATTGGTTTGTTTAAGATTGGTAATGGCCAATCACGTTGTAGAAGTTTGATCTGCAGTAAGTTCTAGCTCAAAACATCAAATTCTGTGTTTCTTTTTGTCGGTTTTTGTTGATTTGTAAACGGGATTTCTCTAAGATCTTCTCGTTTTGCAAAATTTGTTTTGTTAAATTAGTGTAAGTTCAAAAGGGGCTTGTGTAAGATTAGCGATGCTATATGGGAGTGAAACATGGTGTTTGAGAGAAAATGAGATGGAAATTTTGAGAAGGACTGAGAGAGCAATGGTGAGAGCAATATGTGGTGCAAAACCAATGAAGAAAAGGAAGACAGGGGACCTAATGGAGATGTAGGGATTGAAGGAAACAGTGGTTCAGATGGCGAAAAGAGTGAGATGGTATATGGGCATGTGTTAATAATAAATTGGAATAAAATCTAATTTTTCAGGCAAGCGAAAATACTTACAATCCAAAGTAATTTCTACACAAAAACTGAAATTGTGTTTTCCTGAAAATATGAGAGTTACGATAAAATGATATCATGGTCCAAAAAACGTGTTTTACTTCCCCCCTCCCTCCCTCCCAGCACAATAGTTCTGCGCATGGGCCAGCTGCAGTCTAATATTATTGATGCATTTTTCATTTTTCGTCGTTATAAAATGCCAATCTCTCTGGATGCCGAATCAGGACTTACATCAACTATTTCCATGATACCAAGCTGATCATTTCTTCCCTGACTTATATACCTCCTATTTATTATAAATTCATTGATAAATGAGTAACCAATCAAAAGTTACACTTACCTTTTTGGTAAATATATTTTGCAAGGAAAATGAAAGAGTGGCCAACAATGCACTTAGTAAACCTATCGCATCAAACGAGAGTTCAGTAACTGTGGCAATCAGCACTCCTGACACAATTGGTATTAATGATAAATAAACCTGAAATAAATATATCTTATTAGACAGTTTAGTATGTAGTATGGCTAGTCTTGTAGTATTTTGATGAGCCCAAAGGGCGAGTCAAAATACACAGTACGAGTAAAAATATCAGCCAAACTACATACTTAACTATCTAATAAGTGATTATTATCCAGTTTTTTTTCGAGAAAAATAAAAACAAAATTCTGCGACAGGCGCGGTAAAACAAGTTTTCTGGAGTACGAATATCGCTCGAAATGTGAAATACGGCTGGACTGATATTTGCACTCGCCCCAGACCCACTCATGGTGTTACTTGTATGGTTATTCGTGCAGTTGATATATTTTTACAAACAGTGAGATCTTAATGTTAGGACAATTGTTTTAAACAACGTGTGGTCTCTCTAACCAATAACTATGTGTTACCCAAACTATTGTTATGTCTACAACAGAGAGCTAACGATGTGCATCCTAAAAAAAAGATCCTCCATCAATGAAAGATCAAAAGAACATCCACTTTCTACTTATCTCTTCTTTTTTACTTCTATTCTTTCTTTTATTTCTTTTCTTTTTTTCCCTTTTTTTTCTCTTCTTGGTCTTACCAATCTTATGCCTCAACACTATTTTCTTTTTTCTTTTTTAATTTGGAATATGGAATACACCAAGATTTAAACTACTGACTTTTGGATTTGTTTGGATCTGTAGTCCTGCTTCATCCCTACTTGACACGCAAGCAACCGTTTGTTTGCTTATCACAATGGACGACTGGATTTGCAATATTTGGCACGTACCATGAACTGTCAGAAATGTGGGGTTTATAAATCGCAGATCAATAGATCGCATCTGATTTGCAACAAGATTTCAATGTCAAGTATTTTGGTATTTCACAATTTCGCCCAATCCTTTCTCCTGGACAAAGTTTATGCTGTCCCTCAGTAGCATGTTGTAAAATAGTAAAATATACATTTCAATTGAGGCCTAAAGCTACTGTTAAAAGATATTAAAATATATAAAATTGGTTTAGTCAATAAATGTTCCGAGCTTTCGCCAGTCTACGGCATCATCAGGCATCGCTGTAGACCACCGAAAGCTCGGAACATTTATTGACTAAACCAATTTTATATGTTTTAATAACTTTTAACAGTAGCTTTAGGCCTCAATTGAAATTTATATTTTACTTTCTCCTGGACTTATTTGCAAAATTTAGATTGTCTTAGTAAAATTTTGCTTTAGCGAAACCGATGAAATTTTAAAAATAGAAACACACTTCTCTCGTGGTAAAACCTTTTTTCCAATGGTAATATATATGCATGTGATTCTACAACTGGGGAACCTATAGTCACTGAAGAAAAAAAAAATATCGACCTATGATTGGCTCCGAGCAGTATTTAACGAAGAACAGGCCGAAGCTAACCTGAAAAACGAACATCGATTCGCATAACATGACAAAACCTGAAACGTTAAGATAATAGGATGCTGTTATGTGGCCAGCAACAACACATGTGAAAGCGAGAAACAACTTGTATAAGCTAGCAATCGTAATATGTTCATGATGTACATAGCAAGCACAACACTTGTTGTGAAGTCAAAACTAGATTTTGTTTTACTAGAAATTAAAAATACACATTTCTAGTTAAAATTTCTTAATCATGTTAAAAATAAGAATAACTCTATCAACAGGACTACATGTTACACAGTATACGGCCTGGAAGTTCAACTGTGAATTGTAAATATCTGAGAAAATTAATCAGTTACAAGGAAAATTTCAATCTTTGGTTGGAGGTAGAACTTGTTAATTGGTAATGTTTAACAAACATAAAGCCTGGCCTAACACTGTCTGACTCCATCTTTACAAGGTTCCCGTTCCAAACTATCAACTACAGTAACTACAAGTGCAGCACTCTTTGTACTGTATATTTGCTTGGTTTGACAAATTTATTTCTATCAAACCATATACCTGATACTATATGACAGTACAATTATTATATACCAGTGTATAAGAGTCTGCAAGGTATACTTCAAAACAAAACAAAATTCTGTATAGTGTTTGTAATATTCAATATCCATTGAGTTTTTAGTCAGAATAGTTTCAAACTTCTCTTTAACACATAACATGGAGTTTTCAAAAATCTTGTAAAATTGAGATAATCCAGTTTTTACAGCAGTTGAAATTGTAAATCCTGACGTCAAATAGCTAACATTCATATGCATATTGTCAAATAGCTTGATAAAGCTTGTGTTCACAGAAAAACATTAATGCACATGTGCTGAAAACATGGTACTTCTTTTTTATTTTAAAAAATTATATGCTACAGTATGTATTAAAAGAACTTAATTGTTTTGTTTGCTGAGCAAAACATTCAAAAGATCAGGATTTTTTGGAGGTTTCTGGAATATACATGTACAGTATACTGTATGAAATGACCTTTCCAGATCTTAAATAATTTTTAACTTAAAACATTTTCCAAAATCTGGTAAATTAAGGTTTTCACTAATACAAAGCGACCATGTGAAATATCTTGATGTCATAAAAGATGTAAGACTAAACTAGAAATTTCAAATCTCATTTATTTGAATATTTTAGATTTTCATGGCTGATATGATGCGGTACTTCATCTTCGCCAAGAGACTGCTTCAGATAATTTTCGATATTTTAGCAAACTTGTTGAGCATCATGCACAAAGTTCCATTCGCAAAGTTACAGTGAGATGCTAGCCGTTATTTTCCCAATCGCACAAATGTGAGTTATAAACAATAAAAACTGTCAATTACTTGTACAAATTAAATATTTTAGATTTTTTGTGGCTGATGTGATGTGGCATTTTGTCTCGGCCACAAAAATATAAAATAATAATTTATTTAATATTCACAAGTACTGTACTTGACAGTTTCCTCATTTATTTGGTCGAGAATATTGAGACACATACTTTACAGACTGCACCATTATCTTTCACCTTTTCAATATTAACAACTTTACAACAATTTGATTTATCCCTACTGTATGTTTTGTATGCTGTTACTACTTTTAGTTAGGGTTAGGGCTGATGATTTAGGGTTAGAGTTGAGATGTGGGGAGTGGGGTTAGTTTTCAGGTTTAGGGCCAGCTTGTTTCTCAAAGCAGAGTTTGGAGCAAGGTTCTGCAAGTCACGTGACTAGGCTTCCAACCCCAATTCATTATTTCAGCTGGACTCTCTTTCGTCCTATGACTCGGCCCAATCAACTCAATTGCTGTGAACATGCTGTTAATTGAGTATGACCACCCCCTATACCTGCTGATTTTGCAGTTTTTTAAAAAAGTCCCATTAGTCTGGATTTACAAAGTCCCTACCCCCCTAACTTAACATTCTGTGCTTGGTTTTCAATCAAACTTTGTGGATATATTCACATTTCATGAAACAAACCTGTTCATACACTTTGTAAATAAAAAAGATGATTCACCTGAGTTTTATTTGTTTAAACCTAAGAAAGAGACTGTTAGGTTGTTTCCATACGGAAACCTAAACACATCTTTTGCTACTTCAGAACAAAGTTAATTGAGTCAACTGGTTTGGAAACTTGATGACTATCTTCGTTCTATGTTATTGTTCTCCTTTTTACTATTGAAATATGACGTTGACCCTGCACAAATAACAAAAAATTTTGAGATGTAAATGAGCAAACGGCTTATAGACTAATGAAGTATCACACCAGCAACAAAAGATCCTAACCGTGACCCTGCATACAACATGAAACAAAGAAACATTGTAATCTTTCTCTTTGTAGTTTGCTAAGTTTCCTAACCAGTCTGTTTGAATAACTTTGTTCAGAATGACTTAATAGAAACTCATTTACAGTTTCCTTTCTATATGTCCTGTCAACTGAACACAGCATTGTTTATACCACTTATCACATTGATTTTTTAGGTTAACAATTATCATTTCACTACCATCAGCCAGTATCTAAAGTATGGGTATTACAGTATTTTTGAAATTAGCACAAGAAATAATTAAATATGTATTTACATTATCATAGTAAAAATGAACATTGTCAGGGGTGTGGAAATATGTATTTTGGACACTTGTCCCGGGCAAGTAAATATGAAAAATCTACTTGCCCGGACTCCAAATCAACTTGCTTTTGAGTTGTTTGAGTTCCACTTAAATCAGTCTGTTAAGTTTGAATACTGATAACTTTTCTCCGTAATTACGCCGTTATTGATTTTTCTGCTTTCCGGAATTCAAGGCGAATTTCACTGATTATAGAACAATAATTTCACATAATGGTTCACTTTAAATTCCCTACTGTGTAAACAAGACGAAATACAGCGAAAATGACAAAAATTCAGAAAATCTTGCCGTAATACGGCATTATTACGAAACAAAACCTTAGAGCACTACTGTATTGCAAGTTTAGACCCATGAGAAAAACTACTTGTCCGTGGACAACTAAACAGCAAAATTTCACTTGTCCGAGTCCCCGACGTAACGAGTCGGGCATACGATTTCCACACCCCTGATTGTATTTTTGATAATTCATTGGCTATATCATGTTTGGACTGTACAGTCATTTGTGTTACACTTCCTATATCAAAAGTTTAACAAAAAAACCAAACAGTTTATTTTTAATGTCTGTGTACATATCCACATTATTTAATTCATTCAAAACATACATGGTACAAACAAAACAATTTCAATATAGCAAAATTAAAGCAAATTATGTACAAAGTGAAATGCAAAAACAATTATTGATTTCAATAGAATTATATTCAAGATGTAACTTACCATAAACTCTTGCTTTTCTTGTAGAATTATTCTTGTAAGAAAAACAGTGAATACTGGCATTGTAGCCTACAATCAAAAACAGTAAATTTATCATTAATTTTAGAGTTTTGAAGAAGATTTGAAGTTGGTGGAGATGTTGTGAGTGTAGAACTAGACGAGTTTTTAATGGCTGCTTTCCCCCTCACTGACCTCACCACACATGATCTGTCCTCATGAACAGACTCAGACCTGCACTGATTTCGTCATATTGAGAAATAACCTACAATGCCTGGGTTTGAAAACACAGAGCAGTTAAGGTGAAGGTCCGGTTCATGGTAGGGCAATGTAAAAAAAACTGCAAAGAAGTGATAAGAATAGATTTGAGAGGATTAGAAGAATTTATAAAGACCTTGCCAGCGATTGTTTAGCTTAGAAGTCAAATTTATAAAAAATGTTTTTGGCATGTAAAACAGATCATGAATGATGATGAAAAGTATATAAGAAACAGATCTCACACATGAAGATGTACAGTACATGTATGCACTTCAAATTCTTAATTATTAATTTACTCTAACCTTGCATTAATTACATTATGGTTTTAGTTACCTTCACTAACAGCAGCATCAGTAGCAGCGGCCATGAAAAAGAATTATACAGTAAATGTTATCAAAATTTAATTAACTGTGACTGACATTCAATTACTACTAACAGTGGTTTAAATATAATGTATTATTAAATCAAGGGAGTAGAAAATAATTTAATAATAAAACATATTGAATAATAATCCAAAATATAAACAGATATTCTCATGGGAAAATTTTAGCTTAAAATATTGAATCAGATTGAATGTTGAGCACATTTTTCTCAACTCTGATTGGCTGTGTGCACAATAGTTAATCGTAATGCCATTGTCTAGTTCACAATTGTCTGGTTGAGGGCTGATCGCAAAATTTTGAATGAGAATTCAAATACGACTCAATGTTCTTGCAAATTTATCATGAAGGTAAGATTTCGAAAATTTTATGAATTTTGATATATTTTTGGAGATTTATGATCGTAAGAGTTTGAGCATGTTGATGACACAGGTCTTTACTTCGATTATACATTTTATCATTCGTGTTTCTCCCAGCGATAGAAATCAACCACAAACAATGTTCATCAATTATAATGATGGCAAAATACAACAAGTCAAGGTTTGTTAAGGTATTTCATAGTTTAAAACAAAGAAATGAAATCCCATACATTTATAAATAGAAGATGATGTATCATGATTGTATGGGTCTTTGTTCTAGTTCTTGACTGAATTTACTATAGCCAGAATTGCTTTAATTTCTTTTTTGACAGATAATCTGGAAATTGATTTCATAAAAATACTCTATCTAAAGTTCACATAATTAATTTTCTCCCTGGGTCGCCTGTGGTTTGTTCACTAACTATAGCCGAACACTGAAGTGTGTGAACACTTTTTCTTTGAGTTGCAGTGTTCAACTTGAAAGTTGATTGCTTCTGCTAGCTGTGAATATAGTTGAACTATAACATAAACGATGCAAAAGCATAGAAGCAAATGTATTTATCATTCTGATTCGAGAAATATTTTCGAACATGCTATTTAGCCAGTAGCAGTAAATAAAGTATAAAATGAAAACAGCTTACCTGTATGAGCGTAAGACACTGGAACTCGCCAAATGCTAATATGAGCAGAGACAACTGAGAAACACTTGCCAAAGGCCAGAGGTAATATCAGACGTACCATATCAGTTTTTGGAATTTTCGAATGCCTAGGAACTTGCCACATTCGTAAAGTTGGCCCGAGGAACACCGCTGTTGACACCAGCTGAACCATCGCCAAGGTGACAGGATGCGGGAATTCCATTAAAATCTTTTTACCAACAACGTTGTTGGTCGAACTAATCGAGAACCATACAAGACACAACACAATGATACGTACAGCTACTGTTTGCCGGCTCTGATCGCTTACCTGTTGATAACTATAATTCGCCATGTTTGTTGTTGTGACACGTCACCTGCCATTTGAACTGAGCCCGCGAGACAAGCTACGGCCGGAAATGTCCGTTGTGGAGAATTAAGAAAATTTTGCAAACCTCAACTTATAAACTAGCAGTCCTTACAACAAAGAAAGTGTTCATACATGATGCAAGGTTTTCAGTCTACGTGAGCATTTTGAAGATGCATCCTGAAGATCCTCAAGAAGAGTGAAAACGTTTGTTCATACTTAAATGATTTTTGTATTTTATGCCTTATTTTTAAATCGTTTTACCTCAATGGATAATCAGATTTTTAATTTTATTGTCTGTTATGGAATGGACAGTTTTTTTCAACATGAGCCACAGGTAACCCAAGCTCATAATGCGTATACAATGATAAATCTTTTACTTCGATATACTTGAAATAAAATTTAAAAAAAAAACATTCTTGAAGCACGTACTTAAATTCTTCTGGGAATATTTGGGGCCATTTGTATCCGAGAGGTTTTTCCAGCTGAAGGAAAGAGCGAAAAGATGAATGTGGAAGAGGAGATAGAGAAGAGAGAGAGAGAGAAAGCCTTCTTCTTTTCCCTTCATTTTTTCTCTCTCTCGCTCTTTTCTTCTCCTCTCCCTCTTTCTCAACTGCTATTATGATTGAAAACTAACTTTCGGATACAAATGGCCCCAAGTCAATCGATGACAAAAGAAAGGGTGAGACGGCAAAATAAGGCAACACCTAGATTCTAAGGGCCTGGGCGCAACAGAAAACAGCTATTGCGGACCCACTATCATGAGGGATACAGAGCTTAATGGGTCGAAATCCTGATGACTAGTAGCACTCAGCTGGCGACCCAGGCCCTGCGCCCTGCGCTTTAGTGCACTTTTTGGGCGTATTTGTTCTCTTTCTCCATATTAAAGAATTTAATCAACAACTGATTGAGTCCACAAGTGAACATTAACGCTTTTATAGTTTTAAAACTAACAAAGCAGAAACCGCCATTTAAGCACATTTATTAATTGTATCCTCTCAGATATTTGAATGCTATCTTTCAAAGAATTTGATGCGCGACTGATACCTGTTCTGCCTTTTATCACGATACGTGGAGAGCTAGACGTGACATCCTGAAAAAAAAACAGGCCATGTGCGTTATCAAAGAAACTAATTAACCGGACGTGTATAAATTCTTGTAAACAAAGAAGCTGATTGGCTTCAAGTGGCCGAACCAACCATATATGGTAAACGGAAGTAAAAGCTGACTTTATCTCCCAGAGTAGTATTGCTGCTGCGCTAACGCCCCGTCTGCAATTATTTTCATGCGACACATTTATACAAAATAGTTTTCTTAGAAGAAGTTTTATGTCAAAAATCATAAGTATAAGTTTAAAGCAGATTTAAGTTGAAGAAAAAGTAAAAAAGTAAATTAGGGCTAAAATCCAAAATATTTAGTATTATTAAAATCTAACTAGTGCCGTAGTGGGTTCTTATCAATGTTGCGTTCTGATTGGTTGAGCTGCTAGTAGGCTAATTGTTATAGCTTACAAGTAGCGAAAAGTGCCGGCCTAGTAGTAGTAAACCAAATTAAACAATGGCGGCTGAATCGCGTTTTGCTGAAGTTTCGGAAGAGTATTTAAGCTCATTATTACATAAATCTCTACCGAAATCTGCTAAAGTCAATTAAATATGGAATGAAGATATTTAATGGCAGGAATAAACAAGATTTACCGTAAACTTAACTCCTTTTGCAACTGCTACTTTTATCGTCCTTTTGACAAACTAAAATAACTATTTTTTGCAGAATAGTTTTCAAGCCAAACTCCGATAGAAAAGAAGAAGAAAGAAGAGCCAAATGACTGCCTAAAAGTTCTTTTTTGCCGCGGTGAAGCAGAAAGACGGAAAAGATTTCAAAGTTTTGTCTAATGAGTACGCCTGGCTGTATTTGTAATGTTTTGACGCAAAAATAAAAACTAGCGATATTTTTTTTGACCAACTAGTTGGATTTTACTAAATCAATTACTCCTCTCGCTCTCACGGCCTCTGAGTCCGAATAGCTCATTCGGCCTTCGGCCTCATGGGTTATTGACTCAGAACCCATTCGGGCTCGAGGAATAATTGTTAAGTATCATCTATTATGCGCCCAACACAAACTTGAAAGCCAATGAAAATATGTCATTTAAACTAAGACTTCGATTTTGACCCTGATTAATTAATTGTTCGCCATATTATAAAATTAATGTAGCAGGTCATTGACCTGTAACTCCAGTGGGTGCAAAAGATTTCCTTTTTTCATCATCAATCCCACCCGGAGACCTAAATTCAGCTTGTACCCAGCAGGGGTGGGGGAAACCCCACTAATTTTCAAAGCGATGTTTTAATGGTTTCGAGAATATACGAAGATCTTTCTACTTTAACAATAATCTGTCAGGTTATCCCCCTCCAACCAATCCATATATCTTCCCTCCCAAACCTGCCAATACTGACAGCCCTACCTGCATCCATTAATACAGAAACTTGTAGCAATAAAAAAGTTTTGCAGTTATGACCACCACCTCGTATATATCTCACTCGAGTGTAGCCTAACCCTGGGACTGGGAACCAGCTGCAGAGGCAAACTCGATACACAATTAATACTAGTACTGAAATTCTCAAACTTTGTATGTAACTGATATTCCTGCCCGTAATACACGGTGATTTCATTGTCATATCACCAAATAGAGTAAATAAAACACTTTTAACTACAGTGGATCAACTGTTGGAGGAAAATCGGAGAAAAGTTTTCGCATACTCCAGAAGAAGCAGAAAAAAAGTTCAAGTATTGGGAAGAGATGCCATTCCAGACCTTCCAAAAGATTTTCAAAACTTTGAATGGCTGCAGCAACATATAAGTTTTCGGAAAACATCAGGTTAGCCATTTAGTCACGATCGTAGCGATTATACGGAAACCTAAGAATCGCTCCCGTCGCTCCATTCGCTACTGTCGATGAATAACTTTGGTCGCGACGGTAGCAACAGTGGCGACGGTAGCAATTCCATGGAAACCGGGCTTTAGCCACGTGACAGCCCCCATCGTTTTTCAAATCATTTTCTGATGAGCAGTTTCAAGGTGAAAACCACCAAAATAATGCCAGTTTTTTGGCATTTTTGGGCAAATCTCGGGTGCCTGAGCTCATCATCAAGGCTTAAACCTTGCCAGTATCAAAGAACTGTTTGTTGGCACTGTGATCATAGCAAAATCAGCCAGTTTGCTTGGTTGGAGCACTGACTGCTTGCTGTATCATGGAAAAGGGGCCCTACGAGTGTTTGCGTTAGTCCCAGCCAGCTGCATTTTGCATTTTTCTTAGTTTTATTGAAAGTTTAAAAAGTCTAGAGGACTTTTGGTGCAAAATGTTAGCTTGGTTGGAGACTTATAAAAAAAGCTTTCATTTGTGGGCACTGGTGTTTCCCTGTGCAAAATATTCCGAGTTTCCCATGATGCAATGGTGCATATTTGTGTTCTATGGCTGATCGACTGCACATGCATATGCCAGCAAGAAATGGGGTTTTTCAGCTCAAGTTTTTTCAGTTTTGTCAATAAAAATTCCATTTTACTGTAGACGAACAATTGTTTTACAATATTTTTTATGTTAATGGGAAGTTGAAAGTAAAATAAAAGAGTTTAGACAGCTTGTGTTTCAGGCAAATTTTGTTGTTTTTCACACTCATTATTTGAGTCAATTCATAAATTTAAGAAATCTGAGTGCATTCCACCTCTCTTAGCTTCAAATCCAGGGTTACTTCATATTTTTTCTCTCTCTTTTGATATGTCACAAACCCTTCTCAACTGTCGTTTCTTGAAAAAGTGTTGAAATTGAACTCCAGCATTTTATTATTTACCCTTATAATTTTGAGCTTTAGCATCTAAGCAAAAATGCTTCATTGCAAACACTCTTCCATTCTGTGATTTTAAAATGGCCCATTGTATTGTGCCTGAATATTATGTAGGGCAAACCTCCTTTGGAATAAACCCAAAACAAGGTAACTCTGTTGCTTTATTTTAGTGTAGCAGGGAGAAATTGAAGAAAAAAGTCTTGTTTTTTCTCAAATTTAGGCTTAAACATTTTTCTCTCAGCAAGTATTGAAAATAAATGAAAATTCTATGCAAAAACCTTCATACTAACCATCTGTAAAAAATATTTTCAAGTCATTCGATTTAGTTATTTTTTTTTTCAAGGAGAGGGTGCTTTAAACAGTGTATTAAAGCTGGCTTTGTTACCATGGTAACAAGAGACTCTAACATGCAGTTGCTGGTCATGTTTAGTAGTCATTTGTTGAAACATGGTATAAATTTATTGAAAAGTTTGTATTTGAAGAAAAAGTTCTTTTAGGTTAAATCCCGCCTTAACTGGAAATAACCTATCATCGAAAGATAGTTTTAGACTTACAAACTTTTACCTGGTACCACCATGCAACCACTCGAATATAAAGTAATACACCCCTAGATACCATCTCAGCATGTAGCAACCCCATCTCAGCTAAAATTTTGGAACAGCGGAACGCGGAAATCGTAAATTTAAATCGGAGAATCCGATTTTCTAGATGAAAGAAAGAAGTCAATGTTATTATCTTTCCAACGTACTCATCAGAAAAATTGGTAGCTTTTT
>JAOBRB020385385.1:0-10328 GCA_027575285.2 Zoanthus pulchellus | reverse complement strand
CTTTATTTGCCAACCACATGTAGCGAAGGTATCAAGATCTGCTTGAAAGCAACTCCACTCATCGAGGGAAGAAATCAACGTTACATTGTTGGAGGCGATTTCTGTTTTTTTCTTTAAATTAATGTATCCCGTTGTCTAGCGGTTACTCCGTTCTCTTTATCATCAGGAGAGTACCAAAGCTCGTTTATCACTCGTCCCAAAACGCTCTTTGTAATCACATCATCCTTCGATATCAAGACATTTTCTTTTTCCGAAAGCAAATGATTAGTTATGTCTTCACGTAAAACAAAATTACCTTGGGCTGTTTCGTAATTACAGACCAGCCTGAAGAATAGAAAAACAGCTTCTGTTAAATGAAATTTAAAAACACACGTCTGCTGATAAAAACGTTAAACTTACCACGCTTTAACTTTAGAGTAGAACGCAACTGAAATCATCTTTTTTCTTTTCGAAAAGTCTTCTTCGTGTTTCCTTTTCATTTACTACAAACTAAAAGGTTCTATAAGATTGTTTACTAGGGGGAAAAACCCTGGCTTACTAAAAGTCTTCTTCGTGTTTCCTTTTCATTTACTATAGACTATAACTACAAGTTTGTTTACTATAAGCTATGTGGGAAACCCTGGCTTCTCTGCTCTGATGGTTTTTGTTTTCTTCCTTCTACAATCTCATTGGCCTAATCTAACAATAGGTTTTAGCAAATAGTTTCTTTCCCCCAGTGGCTGAGTAATTATCTGGGTCCAGTATTGAGACCATGGTGGTGTCCCTCGTTTGAAAATTTGACTCGTGTCCAGGCCGACCGTGTCGTAACGGTCTCCGAGCTGCACAAGAAGTTCTTGCCGCGGGTTCCAAAGGCTTCAAAATGGATGGTCATTTGAAATTCTCGCTGGATTGATTCCTCGAAGGCCGAACTTTTGTGGAATATTTTTCGATAGACTTGAAGAACAACTGTCTGGCTCTCGTGATGCGGAGTATCGAAGCAAGGGGACGTGGTTTAGTGTGAGAAATAATTCATTTTCGAGCGAGACTCGGTCCGTTGGTCTCGCGAAAGTTTCCTTCCTTTCCTTCTTCTTAGTAGTGGGGGAAGAGCTCAGCTAAAAACCAACGAAATGGCTTGAAATTGCGACCAGAGAACAAAAATAACACAAACAACACTATGTGAAGGTAAGAGTTTATTGACTTTACTATTTACGGAGTTTCAAAGCGGAGTCTAAACTCCCATACAAAGCTTTATATTATAAACCCTTCACTTAGACTCAGTTAGAGCCTGGGCTTCCTGTGCTTTATATGAAAAGGAAGGATTATCACTGTTGGAACTTCGTATAAGTCTAGTAATGATGAACTATAACCAGGTGATGTAATCACATGATCGAACACGTTTTCCGACGTTGTTCTTACACATAGTTTGAGTTGAATATTTGTACTGTACATATTTTCGTATAATTGAAAATATAAAACATGTGAGTTTCTTCAGATATTTTCAACAATCACAGTACTAGCCGTCATACACATGATAGGCATACCACCTGTTTAACTCATTAGCGAGAATTAAAACATTAATCTTTGAACCCAGGTTCTTTTAAAAGGTGCTTTGTTTCGATTCTTCTAGTAAAGATAATCTCTGGCAAACTTTTTAGCTCCCGCTTGGGAAAATGTTGGCGTTCAGGATTGCTTATTTTTAAAATAAAATACGAGATCTAGATATTTCGAGGATTTGTCGAGGTATTTAAAAAAGGAATGGGATATTAAAACATTTTTTTTAAGAATTTCCGGAAAGATATTTAGGCCTAAGTACTTAAGTGTCAAGGCAACGTTTACAGACCGCGGGATGCTGGTTGGAAACTCAAACATTAAAAATTAACTAACCCCAGACCCTAATTCTAGCCCTAAGTAGGTTCGACTCATTAAGATTTAGGATCTGCAGTCAGAAAATGTCATACACCAATAGATAGCCACTTATTATATTAAAAAGGTAAACTGTTAAAACTTTTAAAAAAGGTCAAACGATCATCTTCAGAGTGGTAAAAATATGCAAAAAACCACTGTTATGTTCTTAGCCATTTATGTTTGTACTCCTACGCCCGCAGTTATAATATATTCATTGCACCATTGTAATTATTGTTCCTCTCACCTATTGTATATATAATATGTAATAACAACTTATTGTAACTAGCGCCAAGCTTATTATCTATTCATGTACATATGATTAGTTTATAGGAATGTTTTTCATTAAATACTGTCTGATGAGTGCGTAAGCACAAAACTCAGAGTTACAGAGAATCATGTGTGTTTGATCATTTCACTTTTGAAATATTCACTTATGTGTATTGAGCACTTTATAATAGTGTTTGCTACAACTTCCCACGTTTAGCCATTTATCTAGATATACTTATAACGTTCAGCAATATACTGCATTTGATTGACCACAGAACATGCAACGTAATCACTATTAAAATAATTAGTAGTAATATTTCTCGTATTATGTTTAGCTATCGATAGAAAAGGTGAGTTAACATAAATCAATGATTTGACACAGCAATTTTCTTTTTAAATAAATGGTACTGAACAGAATAGTTACGTTAATTTGAAAATACCGGCTCAAACTTACATTACCTTTGGTACAGTGTTTGTTATGTAATATAGTTATACTACTAGTACTATAAAAAAACTCTGAACTTTTTCTATATTGCATTGTTTATCTTTTTCAATGTCACGTTTCAATCCATAACAATCAATCCCAGACTTTCTGTCTGTCCAATGACTCATCATTTTGAATTCCTTTTTGCTGACATGATCATTTGAAGGATATGAATAATAAGATTAAATGAATTAAGCAAAACTTTTTAAATCATCAAATTGTTCTCATTTCATTACCTCGCCAATTTTAAAATAGTTTTACAATATTTGCTTTTTCTTTTGCTGGGAAATCTTAAAGTTCAATATATTTAAGTTGACTTTAACTGAATTTAGTATAACACACTAAATTGCTTGTCATTGTTCTTATACTTGCTAATAAGGTTAACTAAATCAGATGAGACAAAATCATCTTAAAAACATAAAAATCAACTAAAAGTAAAAAGGTCATAAACTTGCATAATTTCTGAAAATGTATTATGTAATTAAGAAATCCATTCTTGGGAGCAAGTTTAGAATACCCCGACACTGCCGTTAATAAAATTCAGCACATTTGTTTTTAGAGAACGACGAATGCGCAAAGACAGTCAAGGTATTCTCAAGTTTAGCCTATTCTTGAAAGCTCAAATTAATTTTTTTGCGTTTGGGTTTTGTTTTTCAATTTAACTGCAAAATGGATGTAATATCAGCAAAACTATTTAGAAATCACATAACAATTAACTTTGTTTTATGTCCAATGTTTGAATCATGAACGAACCCGCTTCTTTACATGCACCGGCTGAAGATGATCGAGTCGATCGAAAACGTTTTTGTAATATATTTATATTTATTGAACAAGAGGAGAAAATTCTTTTTTCAAAACATCTCAGTAGTAAGTACATCCTGCGATTTATAGAATATTGTCATTCATAATCGAAATGCATGTACTAATATATACATACATAAACTTTATTATTTCTCAACTTCAAGAGCAGCTTAAAAAGATAATTTCTCCGAGAGAAAAGCAACAACGTATACATAAACTACAAGTAAATATTCTTTACAATAATAACTATTTACAGTATATTTACAGTATATTTACAATTTATGGCTAAATGAAATGTGATATATGAATATTCAAATAAAAAATACTAATTATATAAGGCAAAAAAGTTACAAAATATATAGAATTTATTGTACTCTTAAAGCTTGCTAATGCTTTTTTAAAGTCTGTAAGGTTAGAAAATCGAACAGAGTCGAGTAGCGAGTTCCATAGTTTGGCAGCATGGTAAAAAAAAGAAAGAAGGCCATAAGTTGTAGTTTTGCGTACGGGGAAAGTCAGAATGTAGTGACCCCGTAAATTATAAGATGTAGAGCGGAGAGTAAACATATTCTGCATGTAGGTTGGATATAATTGATAAAAAAATAGACTTTTGTAAAGTAAAATTAACAAATTCTGTATTCGCTTGTTATATAGAGAAGCACTTTTGTCTTGACTTTATCTAATGAGTTATCGTACGTAGATTCGAAATCATCTAGAATAAACCTAGAACTTCTATTTTCTCGGTATTTCGTGCACAGCAGAAATCCCACACCGATGAACAATAATGAAAGTGCAGCTGAATAAAGGCCTTATACAGTTTAACAAAGTGTCTTTTGAAATTAGTTTTCTGAATTTTTTTCATGACATTTAACTGATTATTTACCTTTTTGCAAACTGAAGATACGTGTTTATTAAACTGAAGTTTGTTGTCGATGTTCATTTAAACTATTACACCACAAAAAAAGGCACAATACTCTTGTATAAGACCTTACAACTATAGCAGTGCTTTTATTGCCGTGACAAACACGAAAAAAGTCAATAGATATCATGTAAGAAAAAACACCACGGGATTATATATTTGGTTGTAGTATTGTAATATATTGTACATCCAGTCATGCGATCCTCATATTTAGTAAATTTTGAAAACAACAAATTAAACAAAAGACTGTTCCTTATATTGCTACTTTGTTATTTGTTTCAATTGTTTAGTTTTGCCAGGGATTTTTGCAACTATGTCCCAGGTTTAAATTAGCAGAAACTGTAGTGTACCGCTAAATTTGGAAAAAAACAACTTAGGTCATTTAAAAAACAAATCAATATTATCAAAATTCAGTGAGGGAGGGCGCTCAGTGTTTTAGGGTTGTGATGCTTTTGCGGACTGCACCACCAACTACAAATGAAGACCTTAGAAGCGACATTTCCGAGATGGTTAAGCAAGTATGACAAAAATGCATACAAAAAAAGAATCAATTGTCTTTTAACATACAGTTGCCTGCCGCAGGGATTTGTCATGTCATTATATCGAGTTGTTTGCAACATGGAAAATATTTCTCAACTAGTACTTTTCGCTATATATTTCTTTATTTAAAAAATAATAAAAATGAAGGCGCTGGCAAAAGTCAGGGCGCTAAAGATAAACTGGGATATCTTTTAAAAGTGTTCTTAAACTCTGTTTCTGAATAAAGCCCGAATGATTTATCGAGTTGTGTAACAACCAATTTGTTTTGCACGCGCCTCTATCATACAGAGATCAGCTCCGGCTCTGCTATGTTTTTGGCTGCATGAAGGAAAACGCGCGCGCTTCAATGATACACATAAAAAGTTCAACTTGAAGATAAATGAATATTAGGTACGGCCAAAATATGATAACAACTTGCAAGTAATCAGATTAAACAGTTATGAGATTAATAAACTGACTAACTCTCTTAAGTTATTAGGTGTCATAATAGATTCTAAGCTGAATTTTTAAGAACAAAATAATTCTTTAAAACGGCAATATTACCACATCTTACATATTGCCATACAGTTTCGCACTTTTTTGCAGAGGCAGTGATTACCATAAAACAAAGGGATCTGCGTACTATTTCTAGGACTATAAGGCTAGCCTACACCTAACTTCTAAAAAGAATAGTTCTAACCGTTTAGTTTACAGAATAGAAGGCTCGATGTACAAGGTGAAAAACAATCTATATCCCCTTATTCAAATATAATTTAAGCCAGTCTGCATGATTTCTCTACCGCCAAACACAATACGGTTACGTTTATAAGGCCCTAACTCTGGCGCCAGAGTTTAAAGTTTTAAAACACCTTAAAATGTTTAAAAAAAGATACGTACATTAGATATATTTGATACACTAATGGAGAACGCCATGCGAGTGTTGTCATCTTTGCAAGTCTATATAAAGTTTTTCAAATTTGTAATTTCCAGTTATTGATTTTTTTCTTCTTTAACTCAAAATGCTACTGAAAAATGTTTTTTTTGAGGGGATGGGGTGAGAAGTTGCTTTTTCCTTTTATCCCTCCCTTGTTGCTACGTATATTGCGATCTCATTGTGGTGGAAGAAACAAAGATCAAACTAAATGACTCAAAGCGCATATGTGGGATGGTAGAACAATGTTTTCGTTTGGCACGTGCATTCTCGAAACGTTAAAATATATTATAGACTCATTTTTAAAAATAATACTAATAACGCATATCTTCATTCAAACGTAGTGAAGCCTGAATGTAAGGTAAACCTCCATCTTATAACAAAGCTCCACAGCAATATGAATATTTTCAGTCCCGCTAACTGAGTTACACGGTAGAGGAAAAACAAATAGATATCTGAACAGACATAACTATAATGCAACTGAAAAAAAAAAGCAAAACAGTTAAGCCTCGCGATCGATACGACGAACGCCACTCTCTCGGTGCTGTCGGTTGCGTTGTAGACTTTTTAAAGAAAAATTACCGGAAAGGAAGGTATTTAGCGATATTTGGTTTGGATGGGTGGCAGGACATTCATCATAAACCTGATCCTGTTTTAAGCTAGAAATGCATTAATTTTGACACTCTGCTTTAAACTAGTAAATCGTGATTCTTTCAAGTCATTTTAGATCAAAAAGCAAACAAAAAATGACACAATAAAAAGCTTGCGGGCTGCGTATTTCAGGCATAAAGCAAAGAATTAAACAGCCACGCAGCGCTAATCGGCTTGGCAAATGAGCTCGTAACGGCGGGGAGATCAGACCTGGTGTGGATCAGGATTAACGCGATAACGAACCCAATTCTCATTTGCACCCTGTACAAAGAAGTTTGTCAGTAGAATTTGCCAATTTTTATACCCTAATTTAGACAGAATATTCCGTGTTTTTTTCATCTTGTTCTTGAATTCCGCCCATACCTGTGCAGTCCGGCAATATATGAAAGTAACCCTCGGAGAATATTTCCTGCAGTCAGGTTCATGCAGTAAAAATCACTTAAAGCTTCTAGTTCCTAAAAACCGTGCACACAACATGACTAAGGAATATTACATAATCAATTGGAAATAATAAGTTTCTGTTCAAACTTTCAATTCTTTTTTAATGAGTTCTTTTTGTCATACATAAACAACCGCGAAATCTCTATTTTAGAACTAAATTTCACTTTCTAAATATACAAATATTGCAATTCTATCATGACTGGATAGAAAGAAGTACTCATATTGCCTTACTGGATAAAGAGATTTTCAAAAACCACTTTTGTTGTGAGTATATTCTTTGTTATATGGAAGAGAATTTTGCTGATGTCATGACAAGGCAGTTTCAATACCCAGCTGCTTTCTCATCAGCCTAAAATAACTTGTTTACTTTGTTTTTTGTACCTGCAAAGAAATTGCAGATAAAACGTGTTCATGTACACAGCAATATGTATAGCTTTCGAGTGATCAACAACAAGCCCGGTATTAATTTCTTCGCGATATCACTACGAGTGCTTTAGTATCGGAGAACTGACAAAAGCAACAATTTCTTATATAAACAGTTTTAATTTGAATTAGAATAATTTTCAAAAACACTTGTTTTAGGATGGCAAAGCCACAAAGCGGACATGTTTAATTAGCTCAATTAGTCAATATCACCCTCTTGAGTCCGCTGGCTACCATAAATAAACTTGTAGTTATTACGTAAGATATGTAAATGCCTAAACAAACATTGCAAGGTCAAGAATTGCTCTAAATGACGTGGTATTGAGTTTAAAACAATTTATTAAGTGGACTATCTAGTATTCAGTATATATAGAGGTAAAGAAACAAACTTTAGTCATTCCCTTCAGGACTTTTGCCATTGAAAAGTCGAGTCTTTATCCGAAAACAAACATGAAGATTTGGGTTATTCTTTCGCTTGTGCTATTCGCTCTTGTGCTGGTTTCTCAGGCCGCACCTACTTCTGACGAAAAGGTATTTTGTGTTCTAAAGCTAGTTTCTCTCAATCTTTTTTTCTGTTTAATATGTTCATCAAATAACAGATTAGATGATTTTTAAAACAAATTAATTTGGAAGTTGTTTGGTCGCTTTTGTGTAAAATTCCGCACTGAGTTACATTAAACGGCTATGACGCTTAAAATTTCTTTTTAGTCTTTGAACTTCAAGTTAAATCATAAATAACCACCCTTATTACCAAAACGTTTTTAAATTTCCGTTAGTTAAAAATATTAAATACATTTATGTTTATGAGAACAACTCGAGCTCTCAGCACTGAGAACAGTCAAAACTCAGATTGGCCGAAAGTTAACAACAATTTAAGTAGAAGTTCTGGCCTCCGGCTGGGCTGAAAACATGTGAAAATTTTCTTGTTTACTGAATTTTTTGAAATTGGGCGACGAAGAAATATGACCTCCGCAGCCCTGCGCATGGGCGACTGAGGAACGCTTTTTCACAGTAGTCAGAATACACGCCTTTCCAGCTTACAAGAACAACTTAATCAGTAAGAACAACGAGACTCAAATTGGCCAATTTAAGAACAATCTCAGGCAAAGGTTCCGATTATCTATATGAAGATATGCAGTTGTTTAAAGACTTAACTAAAACTCATGAATTTAACCTAGCAACACAATATATAACCCAAGAAGTCTCGCGGTGGTTCGCAGTTGTATTGTTAAATGCGAGGTGCATTCTTTTGCAATACCTTAAATGTTTCTATTACGTTTTTTCTTTAGTTTGAGCTGTTTGAAATAAGAACAGAATAAGAACAATTTGAAGTCTGAAATCACCAAAATATAAAGAGCCAGAGTATCAGAAAAATTTCTCTTTCTTATAGAAAAAAGCATGTATATACATATAATAAATCTTTGATAAATGGACATGGCAGGATTCACCTCAAATTACAGAGAATCAACTTTGTTTCTCAATGTATTTTTTGAGTTTTGATTTCTCATTTCAAATAAACAAGCTTATGGGAAAGTCGATGTATAGCGGCGGTTATTTATGAAGAATCTAACAATTTCTATTTTATTTGTCACTGCATGGTAGAACGAAGATGAAGATGAAAATGCGTTGGAAAATCTTTCAGACGAAAACTCTAACGACCAAGAACTCGACACAAAGTTCCAGTAAGTTTTTGTCGTAAAACTAAACAGCTGTCTGGGTTGGCAAGCAGGGTTTTCGGGCCTTCGGTATTTGGGGATATTTCAGTAATATTATAAACGTATGGGCATTTCATATAATGTTAATTAAGTATTATTGACTTATTTTGGGTATCATGTCTGTTTTTAAATTTTGATATTTTATTGTGTGAGTTCGATGAGTGCTTCCTAATCTAGTTTATTGCTATGGCTTTTCAAGGCAAAACGTCGTTTACTGACTTAGCCTCGATTCCATGTCCTGCTTTCTAATTCTCTCCACGACGAACCAACTGGAAAAAGATTATGGATGAATAATATGGAAGACAGCACTGTTAATTAAAAAAAAAGTTCTCCCAAGGAGAAAAAAGAAATTACTTCACTCTTTGTTCTACTAATCGAACAACGCTAACAACAAATCGAATTCTCCGTGATTTACAGTTGAACAAACAAACTACTAGTATGAATTTTGAGTTAAATTTTGTAAAAATGAAACGTTTCTTTTCGGTATTTTGGGATTCTATACAATAACCTCTGGACAGCCGTAGTTGTAGTTTAGTGAACAGAAGATATAAAATAGGATTCAACCGAAATCAAAAACCCGGTCAGAGCACGTATACATAAAAATGGTATCAAGGGTTCCTTTAACCGAGAAAGTAAGAGCTTCTTGCTTTAATGGTAGAAAGCAGAAACTCTTTCGATTTTATGTCATTTTAGGCGTTGTAAAGAAAGTTTATATAAGGAAGAATAAATCATGTTTGAAAAATCAATGTTTTCCATTCAATTTGATACATTAAAATTCAGCTCTGAAACGAGATTCTTTAGATAATGCCTGCATGATGGGATTTCTTTTGTATTTCTTTTCTCTGAACGAAGCGAGTGGTCTCTTATTTTAAAAAAATGTACACGGTAATCTTCGGATGTCAGAAGCAGCGAACATGCAATGCATACGATCAGCGGTTTAAGTTCATACTATATTGACAGTCGATTCATGGTAGACTTCAAATGTCTCACTGGTTTGTATCTCAGCGGTTGTAAGAGCTAAATTGTGTTATACCCTGATACACGCTTTTTTATGAGAACAACTTTATTAGAATAAATGTTACAAGTTAAAACGTTACTGAATTTTGTAATTTGTGTTCACTATGTGCACAGTATAAAAACACAGAAACACCGTTTCACATTTAGTATATCAGTCTATTACTGTCCCAAATGATACACGTATTCATGTAATGCTAAATGTTCCTCAGACGATCAGCACTGTTTCTCATTTAGTATATCTACTATTGTCCCAAATGATACACGTATTCATGTAATACT
>JAOBRB020385212.1:0-10332 GCA_027575285.2 Zoanthus pulchellus | reverse complement strand
GTTAAATTTGTTGCCACGCTACGATTACTCAAATTTTACACGCAAGCTGACGCATGCGCATACGTTATTCAGCCCTGTCGGTTACAACAGAGGTTGTCAACTGACAACAACCGGTACTTACAGCTTCTGTAAAGTCGGAAAGTGAAGCTTTACAAGGTCTTTCAACACTTTTGATCTACATGGTACACTAAAAACCTTTCTTTATAATATTTACAGAGTCTTCGCTTCAAAAACATCAAACACAAACCATATAAACTAAGCAAAGAATCAACAATCCGAACGAATCGAAGCACAGAAACAAAATGGCTCCATCCTAGTTACCAGGCCTGTGTCGGACGTTGATCACTCGTTCCATTCCCCTTTATGATCGCCAACAAATTATATTAAATTAAAACATAATATTGACCATTATCAAAGTTTAAATCAAATTCACTACCAAATATGATTTTTCATCGGAATTTTATTATTCAAAAGTAAAAATTTTCTCTTTGACATTACACATAAGCACTACTATTATAGTTAGGGATACACAGGAGGCTTTATGACCAAAATTGTTTTCAATTTTTAGTTTTTTTTGTTTTTAGATTTTTTAGGATCGTTAGGAAATAACCTTTCAATATTTGAAAACTCCGTGTTAAAATCTAATTTAGTTTTTGAGTTATATCAAAAAAACCTATTTCTGGCTACTGAAACGAGGTGTGAAAACGTTGACAGAATCTGTCAAAGCAAAGGAAATGTTTACTCAAGCGAATGACGTAATCCCACTTTTAATTTTGTCACGAAACGTAACCGGATACACAAACTGACAAGAAAGAGTTAAATGTGGAGTCGGCAAAGTAATATTTCTAGAATTTTAAACTTAAAGCTTAGTTTTTAAAGATTTCATGTTGTATATATGTTCATTTTTTCCTGTAAATAGTTTAATATTTGTATATAGTATTTTGTGAATGCCATCAAAGAAACAAAGCCCGTTTTGCCGCTCGGGCAAACGACGGAGAAGGAGCAACTCCAATAAGATTTTCGAAAGTGAATGGAAAAAGTCTCTAACTGATAGCGATCGCGGTTCATTTTATGGACAAGCTGAGAAATCTGGCGAAACCAGTTCCAAGAGAAATGATATTGAAGGACCAAGCAGTCAAAAAATTAAAAAGTGGACAATGGCCGTGATTCTGACAAACAAACTGATCACAATGGCGGAAATTTTACAACACCAAAACAATTGAACATTGTCGACCCTTGCCGTTTAGAAACAGGCATTTGTAAATCAGCCGTTTGCAAAGTTTGCCATAACGAACTGGAACTTTTGGAAGATACTGACCATTGCTCTGGATTCGGGACTATGTGGGTGCTTCGGTGTCAAAACAAGAGCTGTATTCAGTATAATACGCCGAAGCCCTTCCACACATCGAAAAAAGTAGGACATATTTACGATATTAATAAGGCAGCAGCGATCGCTATGTGGTCCGTTGGCAAAGGAGAATCAGCAGCCCGTAAACTTTTTAGTTTGATGAACTTACAAAAACCAGTTACTCAAAAGCCGTGGACAGAATATACAAAAATGCTGCAAGTTGAAATTGCGAAGGTTTTAGAAGAAGAACTACAAGCGGCTGCATTGGAAGCAAAGCTTGCTAAGCTAAAATTAAATACCGAAGAGATTTATTCTAACGAACAGCTGCGTAGGAAGGCTACAGACATTGGGGTAACTCTTGATTGCTCGTGGTGTAGTCGGGGATGGTCAGCAATAGATTGTGTTGTCGTGGCAGTATCCATCGACACTGGAAAGGTTGTAGATGTTATTTATCTCACCAGTGACTGCTCTGAATGCAAGAAAATGGAAACTAAAAAACATGAAGGAGAGCTTAGTCGTATAGAGTTTCTGAAATGGTTTTTGGAACACGAAAAAGACTTGCATGATAAATCATGAAGGGAGTGCAGGGGTAAGGTTCTGTAAATTGTCAATATTTTTAGAGAACTATTCCCAATCAACTAGTAGGTACTACTACTAAAACTAAGTCATTTAATGCAGTCCTGTTATAACAATAGTTTTTCTTTACCTAGTATTCAATTTCCTCTCCGACATGTTTAGAAACACTGAAAGAATTCTGAAGCAGGTTGTAATATATCCTATTTATATAAAAAATTAATATTCAATGACCATTAGTCTACAACAATTATTTTTCGATTTACATTTATTGGTATTAATTCCAATTTTAAAATTTCTGATATTAACAATTGCAGACAATTCAACCACTTTCAAATACTATTGTTTTTTAAAATATCATCTTCTAAGTTTTACTTATTAAGATTCTATTATTGTATAGTTAATATTAACACAATTTGTGTTTATGATATTGATAGGCAATGGAGGCAGCTTGAGCTCTGGCCCTGTATAGAAGGTCCATTGAAAAAAGTTGTTTACGTTATATCCCCTATGTGGGTGATGGAGACAGCAAGGCATATAGCAAAATCGATAAGGAAAAGCCATATGGTCCTGCAGTTTATGTCCCAAAGGAAGAATGCATAGCCCATGTGACAAAAAGAATGGGAACCAATCTGCGAAAACTTGTCAAAGATTTCAAAGGTAATTTTTATTGAATGTATTTGTAAAGAATTCAAGAACTGTTCATTTATTACATTGCAGGGGAAGGCCAGGCTGGTAGTTTTATCAAACAATTATTTTTTGCAATCAAATGTTATACTCTCATAAACATTTAAAAAAAATATTTTTCCCATAACAAACATCTTCCCCCTGTGATGAAATAGGCAAGCAGTCCCTACAGACTCACATTTCTTTCGTTTCTATTGACCTTTTTATGATTTTGTATGTAGCCAAATTTGTTGCTTATTTTTTAACTTTTTTTTTAATGCTTTTATAGGAAAGAAACTGAAAGATGGCAAAGGTCTCTCAGGACCAGGCAGACTTACTAATGTCAGAATAAATGTTATCCAGAACTTCTATGGGCGGGCAATCAGGCAAAACTCAGGAGATGCTAAGGCCATGTCTACCAAAGCCATACTGAAACATTATAGTAGTACTCCAGAGAACCCCCAACATGATTATTGCCCGAAAGGAAAGTACTCGTGGTGCTCATACCAGAAAGCCAAGGTGGATTCAAATTATAATCACAAGCCCATAAAAAACCCCTTTACCCCTGCAATGGTTGAAGTTTTGCAACCAGTTTTTGACAGGCTCTTTGATGAGAAACTTTTATCTGGATGCGAGAAATGCTATACGCAAAACAGCAATGAGTCACTGCACCATGTAATATGGGGTATGGCCCCCAAAGAACAATTTAATTCCTCCCAGGAAATTGACTGTGTAGTGAATTTAGGTGTTTTACAATTCAATAGGGGATTTGAAAAAACATATTTAGATGTTTTTGATAAGTGTAGTATTCCTGTAGAAAATGGGATGCAGAAGGTATGGGTAGATATAGACAAGGAAAGGATTAGACAAAGTAATTACAAAACAAGGTCAAATGTGAAATCTAGAAGGAAAAAGAAAAAAGCTAAGAAGCAGAAGTCACTAGATGCTTTTGTTCACAAAGAGAATGGCCCACAGTACCAATCAGAGGGATTTTATGCATGTTCTTCTAAAAGCAGAAAGCAAAAACAGAATTCCACAGGAACAAAAACAAACAAAAGAGTCAAACGTAGTACTACTGGTAACAATAGAAAAAAGAGCAAAACAGTTCCAGAGGTAAACACAAACAAAAAGCCAGTTACAAAGAGAAGTGCAACAAGTGGTCACAGCAACTCAAAGAGAAAAAGAACATAAAGTTTTGGCTGTCAATTTCGGCAAGAATTTATAACATGTGCCAAAATGAAACTCTGATAACTTCATCAATGTGTATTTCAAACCATACATAAAGAGAAACAGTTTTTTGAATAAAGTTTAATAATAAGTTATGTTCTAACAAGAAGGTATAGAATAAAAAATTACGTAGATCTTCTAATTATAAAATTGAAACTTTTTGCCACAAAATATGAAAAATTCTGTAAATAATGAACAAATATGTTTTCCTATTGACACATGGTAAGAAAAATATGATGAAATTAATACACAAACAAATGTTTATATTGTGTTTATTTGCTATTTAATTTTGGAAGATCCATTGCCTCGCAGAACTCTGCCATTGTAACTTGTTATGCATCCTGTTGACACGAAATTTAAAATTAACCTTTTGTTATAAAAAAATCAAAATTTTTAAGCTTTAAAGTAATTGTCAAATGATTAAATCACCTCTCTTATCTCTCCAACAATATCTCCAGGTACTAGCAGTCTGATGTATGCCAGCACAGAGGGAGGGAAGCTGTACTGGCAATTAACTGGTCCGATTTGCAAATTCTGAAATAATTAAATTCATAACTGAATAGACAATGTACGTAAATGCTACCAAAATGGCTAAAAAAGCGAAGTCTTTTGTCAGCTCGAGTTTATATTCTTCGTTCTATTTTGCAAGAGGTTTTTAGATAAACAATTTGAACGCAATGTCTGAATCAAACAACTCCAATTTGATATACTTACCAGTAGAGCATAGCTCCAGCCGCAGTAATGAATATATCAATTTCGTCTTGGCGGTTGGCATCGCTTAGCCCGGTTACTTGTGCTCATCACGAGGCCCTCGGCAAACGTCTTTCCGTCTTATTTACGATTATTTATTATCAAAAAATCTTAGTCCTTCAGACGTTTTTCAGTTATACATGTAAAATCATATCGGATGGAAATTCAAATACAAACCCCGCATTTTTCATTTCCTCAAGCATCACTTCTCGAAAATCCAAGCTTGTTGAATTATTACTATTATTTAAACGACGACACCTTGTATTTTTTACTTTTTTGCTCGTAGATTTGTTTTGGACATGTTTAATATTTAATGCTGCACACCAGAAGCAGAAATTCAACAGTTTAGGCGCGCAATGAAGTAATGCAATGTTACAAGAACCGCGAAAGTATTTTTAGATGGTTTGACAAGTAATCACTGGCTCAGATTACTTGCTAAACAACTATTGGCCACAAGGTGATGAAGGCGTAACCCACAAACACCTCTAGGTAAACACACGTAGGAGTTCCGCAGGAAAGAAACATCGCTTTTTTTCGAGTTCGATTTTCAGCTGAAAATCGTGATTTCATGATGCTTATTCTCCCTTAATATTTTATCAATTCGTCTGAAATTTGGAAAACTGTTAGGCAACCATCTAAAGTCCAAAACCTTGTCTCAGTTTTTTTTAAATTGTTTGCTTCTTGAATTAGAACGATTTATTTCAAAAACGTCTCTAAATTTTGCAAAGCAAACTTCAAAAAATCATAACTAATTATAAAAACAATTTAAAAGAAAACTGAGACACGGTTTTTTGCATCAATATGTGGTAAACAAGTTGTGACAGAAAACAGCAGTGTGCGATATAAAGCGGGGGAGAATAAACACTTGGGAGAAGACGGGTCATTTTCGAGAAAAATGTTTGTTACTTGTTTTCGGTAAAAAAATTATAAAAAACAATTTTATAAACAAAAATTATGTTCTTTTAACTTTTAGAACATATATAATGTTTTGCGAAAAGCGCGGTTTGAGTATCTGTACGATCGCAATAAAAAACTTAACTCAAAAGCCTTCTGTGTATCCTTAAATGAGAATTTTATGGGATGTCGATTAGGTACTTACCAACACATCTTCATTGTGTAAAGGCATGTGCATTATCAATCTAAAGCGTTTTTGTAGCTTTTCTGGCGTTTTGCAGCGCTAATTTGTGATATTTTTGATAAATCATGGGCTTAGTCACGCTGTCATATTTGAAGGAAGACGCGCGCTTTTCTTGCTATTTAACATTCTATTTGTCCTCCCAGAATCCGTTTTTTTCATACAATATGGAAAACAAAGACTCAGTTATTTAATCTAAAAGAAAAAAATTGCTCAAAATTTCGCTAAATATTATTTATTATGAATCTAAAATCGATCAATTTGAAAAAAAATCACCACCTGTTCGGCATAAAGGCCACGTGATAGTCACGTGACTATTTCTGCTCACATTTGTTTTCGCTTAAATTGTTGGGACAAGCTATTTCATCAAGAATCAGCAAAATTTCAGCTGTTAAAACGAGAGACAAGTGAAATACAGAGCAAGTATTGGCTAAGCCTCGTTTCCATGTTGAACACCATATTTGGACAAAGAACCCCTTATATCTTATCGTGGCACCACAATTTGGAACTACATAGTACCTAGCCTTAAAGTATAGACATTTAGCTATAGGATCCCACTGTCAAACCTATTCTGTCAGGTGGGGTGAACGAAACGATATTTTTCTGGGCCTAGCTCCTGGACTATAGTCATGGAGTTGTTCTAAACTAAATCTCAATATGATATATTATGATATTTACTTCCCTTGATATTATGTTCAACAAATCTTTTTTATAGGAAGAATCATTCTCCATTTTTCCTTCTGCCGTTCACCATGGCAAACGATAATTCAGAGCCTAACCGGGGGAAGCGCTCCTTGACCACAAGTCGATCGACATTGAAGTATGCGATCTTCCCATTTTTCGAGCTTCCAACAGTTTTTCACGCTATGCATGACGCCTTTCCATAGTACGTTGAGAGTAGTCCTCGTTGATAAAAATCCGAGAACCTTTCAGAAGACGAGTTGATTTCAGAATGGAGCTTTTGTCTTTAAATGTTAGAAACTTAGCGACAATTTGTCTGGGTTTCCCACCTGCCTTTCGACCTGTTCTGTGAGCTCTTTCAATCTCTATGGTAGTTGGGTCTAAGTTGAGCTTATCTTAAATCAAGGCTTGAACTTTGGTTTCAGTTTGCTCCCAAGATTCGTTATTATCCTCCTCTATGCCGTCAATTCTGATATTGCTTCTTCTGCTTTGGTTCTCCAGGTAATCTCGCTTACCGGCAGCATCTCCTAGTTCAGCCTGTATATCAAAATTCTAGGTTTTCGATTAACTTGTTGTAGCTACTTGAGTCGTTCTTGAGAACGTCAATGTCGCTTTGAGAAAACTGCAACCAATCTTTAATTGACTGAACGTCTTTAACCAGACCATCGATTCGACTCGTGAAATTATCCATTAACATTTTCACAAAAGATTTAATGCTTCTTTCCTGAACTTCCATGAGTTCCTTGACTGATTTCAGTGACACTGCTTTCTCTGCCATTTTCCGTCCGTCCGCTCCCGCAAAGTTTTGAAAGAATAAACAAGAAATCACAACGAATACCAAGCGTGAAAACACTAACGTCGCACCCAAAATACAATACCATACTTCATTAATGTGTTAAAGACTTTGCTAAAAGCTTCTTTACAGACCTACCACGAAATATAACTAAACATACTACTACTACTGTTAATAACAAAATCAATAACGTGTGAATAAAATTAACAAAATATTATAAATACTATTTACAGCTAAAAGTACAAATATATAGTATTGTAAGAAAAAAGTGACCTAGTTGGCAGCCAAGCGAACTCGAGTTGAGCTACATGTTTTTGGCGAAGTGTTCCAAAGTCTAGCTCCCTGATAGGTCCAGGGCCCGGTTGTTCAGAACTCCGATTAACTTAACCCAGGATTAAGTCTAATCCACAGTTTAATTTTGTAATCGAGGGTTAACTAATCGGCGGATTACAAACTGTTGTTCAAAGGCCGATTAGTGAATCAATTAGCTAAACCCCAATTAGTGTATTTAACCCAAGGTCAAGTATCCCATAATTTTGCAGACTCGCTCCCAATGGGCTTTGCAGCCACGCAAAATTGTTCATGAAAGGAAATCTTGTGCACGTGGAAGGACCATTTGTACATAATCAGGAAGCTTAAGGAATATCTGTAAAGTTTCCATATGTTTTGCCATTGTAAAAAAGTTTTTGGCTCAAAAGGGTAGCATCTAATAATTCAAATATAGTTGTCTCGCTTACACTGGAGTTCGCCGATCAAGCAATCAAACTGCTGCTATGGCATGTACAATAACATACAAAAAACGAAAAAAGGTTTTTCTATTTCAATATCGAAAGCAGATTCAGCTCCCGTGTTTGAACATGTGAGAATTTTTAATCTAGGGTTTCGGAAATAGGATTTCCTGTACTCATTTTCCACTGAACTTGATCATTGCAGTTCGCACGGGCGACAGGACACCAACAGCTTCTATATGAAATTAAGGGTTTGTTATGTATGCGTTTTTCATTTGTGAATATTAATAAAATATTGTACTTTGATAAGTTTTGTTGTTTAGTTCTTTATAATTTGAACCTAATTCCTGTTTTTGTGAGGAGAAATATGGTTACCTCTAGTACTTGTAATTTATTATGGCGCGCACAACTTGACGTACACACATTTGGTTCCCGGGCAAGAGTTAAGGGGAGCACGTTTCAATTTAAAGGGTAAACCAAAACAAACCGTTTTTGCTGTAAATAATGACAGAGTCTTGTACTAGAGCTTCAAAAAAAGTGCGAAAAGCAAACTTTTCACCGTCAGAAGTTGCTATTTTGTCTGACCTTGTCGAGGAAAACATTCCCATTCTTCAATCAAAGCTTACAGATGCGATAACAAATAAAAGAAAAAACAGAATATGGACTGAAATTGCTACTGCGGTAAATGGATTGGGAGTTGAGAGCCGTACAGTGCAAGAGGTTAAGGACAAATTGAAGAACTTGGCAAGTCAGGCAAAGAAAGAATTCGCTGGCAGCAGCTACAGAAAAAATTATTGACCTTTTTAAGGACACACCTTTCTTTAAAGGACTAACGGTGTTCGAGTCTAATCCAGGCAAGTTAGAATGTTGTAGTTTTGGTTTTTTTCTTTGCAGTAATTTTTGCTTAGCAATGCTTTACTCTGTATTTTTCCTTGACTTTAGAATGTGTGTTTTATAATTAGAGAGCTTTATTTTTTAAGTACTATTTAGCACCATTTAAAGTGTGAATGAAGTCATAAATTCATTTGGTGTCAAATAAATACTTTAAAATACAGTAGCAGGTCAGTCTTCAGAATATTTCGATTGCAAAGACATGAATAAAGAAATTTTATAATGGTTATAGGACTGAGTAAAGTCCAATTCAATTTATAATCCTAAGGGTGATTAACAGAATTGCAGAGTATAGTTGGATGAAACATAGTTCTATTACCATTTAATCATAATCATTAAAATTTCCCAAAAACAAATTAAACAAATAAAATTTGCAAAGTATTTATTAGTTGTAGTTTTACATTTATGCAGAGTTATGTTATCATCTACATGTGTTCAAAAAATAATAATGCATTCATCATGACGGCAGCTAGTGACATCAATTTTTTTTGTGTTTGGATATCTAATAGTGAAATAATGTGCTCTGATTTGCTTATTTGCTATGATGATTATTCCCATGGGAAATATAATGACAGAGTTATTTTTATAATTATAGTCAATCCATCAGAAGCTGATCCTTTTACAGCCAATCCAGTACCAGCTGAACATCAGACACTTTCGGGCTATGACCTACAGGAATGTGGGTTTGCTAGTGGTGTGGCCATGGCCACCGCAGATATCGTTGAAGTAAGCCCTGAACAGGTCACTGAGAATGGTTCTTTGGCAAAAGAAGACGAAGGAAAAAATAAAAGGAAGAGGCCTGCAGTTTTCACTGTTTCTCAGGTTGATGTTTTACAAGAGCAGTATAATGCTCTCAAGCTTCAGCAAGTCAATTTAGACTTATAAAGAAAAAAGCTGGAGCATGAGATATTTATACTTTTTAAAAATATTGATCCAGCTGACAAGGAAAAATTTCTCTTCTTAAAGTGAATATATTTTGTTGTAAGGACCCAAATAAACTATTTACATATTGGAGCACTAATAGAAATTATGTTTTCATCATGAGTTGTGATCATAACATCACATGTAAAAGTAACTGGCAGTGTTTGACTGTACATTTTTAGTATTTAGCTATAGGGTCTAATCAGGAATGGCATTTTACAGAATATATTTACTTTAGATTCCTATTTGCATAGTTAATTCAGTATTTCACTTTTCACAATGATATAATTTGTAGAAAGCAGAATAGAAATACTCAATAATTTTCGCCTGGTTTAGTTATTTCATAAAAATAATGCAGACCTTAACACTTTAGAGTTATTCTATAATTGGTATATTTTCAAGATTTTTTCACATAACTGCATGCAAGAGTAAAATCAACTTAAAGTGGCTTGTGGCATTTGATCAAGACGTTATTTGCTCAAAATATATCTAAGAAAAAAATGTTTCTTTAATATGGTCTTTTATTTGAAGACCTTTCTGTGTTCCATTATAAGGATCAAACCCAACCACATCACCATCTAACAGAATATTATCCATTGGTTCATTTAATTGAATAGCT